>JANFOE010002273.1:0-161356 GCA_025667525.1 Glebionis coronaria
CACAGTAACATTGTTATATAATTTTTATTTATTATTAAGTGATTAATCTATGGAATTATGATTAAATTTTAGCTTATGTTATAAGTTTTTAATTTGATATTATTTGCACGTGTGAAGAGATAAGAAAAATAGAATTAAGCTATGATTATTGATTCTGTAAAGTGTTTGCACGAGTGAAGATTTTAGGAAAAATAAGAATTAGTCTGTGATTATTGATTTTGAAAAATATTTGCACGAGTGAAGATTTAACGAAAAATAAGAATTAGGCTCTGATTATTGATTTTGTAAAGTATTTGCACGAGTGAAGAATTTAGGAAAAATAATAATTACGCTTTGATTATTGATTTTGTAAAGTATCTGCAGGAGTGAAGGTTTTAGGAAAAAGTATAATTAGGCTATGATTATTAATTTTGTAAATTATTTACGCGCGTGAAGAGATAAGAAAAATAGAACTAGGCTAATGATTATTGATTTCATAAAGTATTTGTGCAAGTGAAGATTTTAGGAAAAATAAGAATTAGTCTTTGATTATTGATTTTGTAAAGTATCTGCAGGAGTGAAGGTTTTAGGAAAAAGTATAATTAGGCTCTGATTATTGATTTTGTAAACTATTTGCACGCGTGAAAAGATAAGAAAAATAGAATTAGGCTTATTGATTTCGTTAAGTATTTGCATGAGTGAAGATTTTAGGAAAAATAAGAATTAGGCTCTTATTATTAATTTTGAAAAGTATCTACACGAGTGAAGGTTCTCGAAAAAAGTAGAATTAGGCTCTGATTATTGATTTTGTAAAGTATTTGCACGCGTGAAGTTTTTAGGAAAAAAAAAATTAGGCTACTGATTATTGATTTCATGAAGTATTTGTAAAAAGTGAAGATTTTAGGAAAAATAAGAACAAGTCTTTGATTATTGGTTTTGTAAAGTATTTGCATGAGTGAAGTATAATTAAGCTTTGATTATTGATTTTGTAAAGTATCTGCACGAGTGAAAGTTTTAGGAAAAGTATAATTAGGCTCTGATTATTGATTTTGTAAACTATTTGCACGCGTGAAGAGATAATAAAAATAGAATTAGGCTACTGATTTTGTGGAAACATAGTCTTCGATTTTCAAGTAACTTGACTGAAAATAATAATTTTAAAATAAATAAAGAGCTATCAATTAAATTTCAAAGAATATAAAAAAAAACTTACAATATTCGATTAAAAAAAATATCTTTCTAGAGTATCTGGTGATTTATATTTCTCCATGTAATTCAATATGTCAGACCATACATCAATAACACCTTTTTCAACTCTAAGTATTGGAGAAAGTGATTCGAGAACATATCTCATTTCGGAAAGTTTAGTTGTTTTAGACTCGTATATGCAATCTCTGAAAAACAAACAAAAAATTACTTTCACATACGAAATTTTTTACTAAAATAATAAAATAATACATTGAATACAAACTATCTTACATTGCATCATAAGTACTCATGAAGAGTGAATCGGCACACAACGTTTCTTGATGACTCATTGAATAAGAAAGGGGGACATGCCTTGTTCGATAAGGTGATCTCATTTGAAGCCCAACTCCAACATCCCGTTTTGGTTGGATTCTTATTGTTTCAAATTTCATATTCTGCTCAATCACTTGAGTTTCTTTCTGATAAACAAATCGACTACTTCCAGGTGTTTGATTAAAAGTATCAACTGTAGAAACATCTGCAATATTTGGACTAACAGTCTTTTCTGGAATGTCATCAAATCAATACCGAGCGAAAAACTTGGAGCATCTTCTGTACTATGCCTAGGCATATCGTTCAACGAAACAGCAAATGGATTACGAAGCCCACTGATCTTTACGTTAGGTTTGGCAGCTTGATTTAATAATCCTTGTTGTAAACAATTTTCGAAACTGAAATCCTCTGCTTTAATATTATTCTCCAATTCTGGAACTTGAAAAACATTAAAACCTTCTACAGGATTTATAATCTCTTCAACACCACTTAATTCTATCTCATTATCATTACCAACTTCCGGCTCATTATTTTCAGTAACAATTTCTAGCTGTAGTCTTTCTTCATGTTGTGCATTCTCAAAAACTGCATCATCTAAATCCAAATCTAATTCTTCTTTTGAATTGTTGAGCTCAACAACATGAAGATTTTTAACAAATTGATGCTCATTGTTTCCATTAACAAGGGATAGCTGAAGTCTTTCCTTGTATTTTTCATTACACAAAACTTGAACACCTACTTCCTCATCTAACTGCTGAAGTCTTTCATCTTGTTTTTCCTTACCCCAAGCTCGAACATCTAATTCCTCATCTAACTGTTGAACTCTTTCATCATGTTTTTCTTTACCCAAACCTCGAACATCTAATTCCTCATCTAACTGTTCAACTCTTTCATCCTGTTTTTCATTATCCAAACCTCGAACATCTAATTCCTCACAAATATCATCCTTTGAATTGCTGCACTCCCCGACATGAAAATTATTTACAATATCATCATCATCACTCGAAAAAATTCCATCATTATTAACACCCTGGAATCCATAATCACTAAGATCAGTATTCCTAATGATCTCATTATATCTAGCTTTCATTTCTATCAACCTGCTATTATCTCTATGATCAACCACAGCCTCTGAAAACTCATTACCAATTTCTTCAAGTAGTATATTCAGAAAGATTACTTTCGGATCAAGCTTATCCAGTTTAGTGTTGATCTGTTTCAGAATAAAAAAATATGTGAAACATATATTTTTTTTCACATGTGAAATCTTAAAACCATATTAAACAATAAATTTAAACAGTTATACCAACAAAATATGTGAACATATATTTTTTTCACATGTGAAAGTCTTGAAACCATATTCAACAACTGTAAAAAAAAACCATGGATACCTCTGTTTGACAAATATCATCATCATCACTGGAATCAAGGGAATACAGATGAACAATCCAAATCCACCATTGGAAATTTCATATGCTTCCCTTTGTTTAATCAACTCTGAAGTGCAGTATTTAATTGCCGGTTTTTCATGAGGGACACATATTGATGGACATTTGGTTGAGTACAGATACATGAGCTAAAAAAAATTATTGAAACAATTACAAAATCAATGTTTTGAAAAAATGATAACAAGACACAAATTTGAAGGAAAAAGTTAAAAAAATACTGACCGTAAGAGCTGTTAGAGTTCCAGAATAATAACAGTTTGGATCTTCACTTATCCACTTCTCTTTACTCATTCTCAAGCAATCACAAATAAACATACACCAATTAATATTTTCAATCCTTGTATTTTCATTTATGTATCCGACAATCGCCTTGCCTGGCCTACACTGCCCTCCTCTACCGGAAAGTCCCATAACATTCGAAACTAATACAAGGAAATTTAGTTTGAAAAGAATTCCATCCAACCCTGATTGTTTTATTGTATCAGAAACTTTGGTTGGAGTTGGATTCCTAGAACTAAATTGTTTGTATCATTTGAAATTGTGTATAATGCAGTTCGTTTTTCTCAGTTCTTGCTAATTGAAAGTCCAACCAATATCGGGTTTTTAACTGTTTTTGGTTGTTAATCTTTTTTGGATATTCTATAAGCTAATTCAACAAAGCCTTGTAAAACTGAAAAATATTACCTACTTATATGTAAAACATAGTGCACTTACCAAATTTTTATTCAAGTAAAATTCAAAATGTAAATTTTTAAACTACAAGGACTAAAAATGTAAATTCCAGGAAATATAAATGCTTGAAATGAAAATTCTATCAAGTATAGGGACTGAAAATGCAAATCAGTAAACTAAAAGGATCAAACATGTAAAACTTGTAACTAACTAACCAAATAGTAACAAAATAACAAACTCACTAACTGATTTTAACCAACTTCAAAACTGAAAGGACTAAAATGTGCAAACCCTAAAAAGAAGGAAGATTAGCCATGATTAAACACTGCTTGAAACAACAAGGACCAAATGGCAATTTTAGAAACTTTTTAAGTAAAAACGGGTATCGAAGACATATAAGCTCGTGTGAGCTTATTACTGAACCAAATTGATTCAAACAAATTGCAAAACACTCTAAATCCAAAATAAGCTACGTCTGTAAGAGGGTTTTGACTGAAAGTTCAAAATAAGCAAATAAGCACTTCAAGATAAGCCCAAAATAAGCTCTAGAACAAACTGAATAAGCACAACTTAATTTTCTTGCCAAAACTGATTAAACAACTCAAATGATGAACGGGAAATCAAGTTAGAACGAATTTCATCAAGAAATAAGCTAGAAATTTGAATTAAGCTAAAATGTGCTTATCGTTGACCAAGCGTTGACCAAGAATTTTGTCAAAAAGCTGAAACTCTCAAATTTCAAGTAATACAATATACTAAGTGGATTTGTGAAGAAAAATGACTTGGTTAATGAAGAGAATCAAAAGATCTCAAAAAGCAGTTTCAAGTTACAGAAACTTGGCTTATCTCAGCCTTACTGAATTTTGCTTATTTCTCAATGCTTATTGAAAACTGTGTAAAAAGCTTTTGGAATCTGAAACTTTATGATATGAACTAGAAATCAGAACAAGTTTGGCAAGATTTCATCAACAATCCAGTAAATGCCAGCTAAAAGAAATTAGGAACTTTTAAAGAGCAAAACTGCATGAAAATGACCCAAACCTTTTTATGGCCAATTGCCTTTTTGAACAGTTATATGACTTGAAACTTACTCAAAACACTTAGTAGTGATCTATCAACTAGGAATGAGCATTAACTTGCCAAAATTCAATTCTTGAAAATCATTTACCAACTAATGCCAAACACTCCTTTATCTGAGATTATTGAGAATTTCCAAAGACTTTTAAAGAGCTGATTTAAACTGAATGAAATCTTTTAGCTATCAAAATTGAGACTCAAAATAGGTTGTTTCAAGACTACAAGCAAGCAATAAGAACAACTTTTACTCTATTAACATGTTGATACATATTATTTGCTTGGGTTCTATTTTAGTTCTCTCGATATCCTCTCGAATTGATCTCGGCCTTAAGTGGAATGATTTGTTCTTGGTCACTAAAAAGGAGTTGGTTTGTTTATCTATTTTTAAACTAATAACACTTAAATGTAAATGACGTTGAGTAACTTAAAACTTTGGAAGATTAACTAAATTGACAAGTTAAAATTGAGTGCTTGAAAATGTAAAGGAAAGATTAGAAAATTACTTTGAAAACTTAATTGAATTAATGTTTAAAAACTTGTTCTTATCGGAATGTTGAAAATTACTTGTTCTTATCGGAATGTTGAAAACTACTACTATCGGAATGCAATTAAAATGCCCCATCGGAATATCTCACGTGAAAGTTCATCGGAATGTTTCTAACAATCACCATCGGAATAATCTAAAATCAAGCTGTCGGAATGAGGCTATCGGAATGTGGAAGACAAAAATTGGCCAGAGTTTCGACTAGAAAATGGACCTAAACCCGTCGGAATGTGCGATCGCAATATGCGATCGCAATCCCAGATCGGGATAGGGGGACTTACACCCTATCGCAAAGTAAAACCCCTTTTTGGGTTATTGCGATACCAAGTAATGAAGATCCGTCGGAATGTGTTAAAACCCTTGTATTGCGATGGAATAAAGGCAGCTATTTTCCGAAATTGAAGGAAACTCAAAAAGTTCAATAAGCACTTACAATAAGCTATATAATCCGAAACTTAAATAACTCAAATCACTTAAATTTAACCACTTTTGAAATCAAGAAACTTTAAACTTAATAAACAAAACTTGTGAATGATTAAAACTAAGAAGTAATCCGAAAACAATATTAAGCTTCAACAAACAATAAACCAATAAGCATGGAGAGCTTATGGCCTATTCACGTAGAGCTTCAAAAGACACAAGAAAGATCAAACTCTATTCACGAACACATCCAAATCCAAACCGTATGGATTTCAACAAACGGATCAAGGATTTTGACAATTCAAGAAAAGTAGGAAAAACTTGAAGAACTTAAAAGCATAAACTTGATTAAGATTAATGAAATCAAAAGTACAAGAAAGCTTAAATTCAAAAGATAAAATCAAAGGAAAAGTTTAGTGAGAGAAAGTTTGGAACTTTCTCTCTCTAAAACTAGAGAAAAATGAAAAGCTAAAGACTAGCTAAAACTAAGTGTGTGAAATTTTGTGAGGTGAAGGCTTTATATAGGCGTGTGTATGGTGTTGATGGGCTTTTGATTGGGCTTTTGATGCGGGCTTCTTTTTCTTCTTTCTTCTTAAGTCTTCATGCGTCTTTAAATAAACGTTTCCGACTTGGATTTGAGAAGTGTCGGTGAATAATTCCAACTCGTCTTATAATCTTTTATTTAATAGACTCGAGTTCTTCGACATAACTTCAAATAGGCACAATGACTTCGAATCTTTTGCACCTTTTGGACAATAGACTTCGTCTTGAGCCCTTTTCTTCGATAAAACCCGTGCAATCCCATGTTTTCTTTAATATTCATCCGGTCGACTCTGAAAACACAATAAACATAAAAACCACGCATAATTCCAAACAAATGATATTAAATACGTGTTTTGGTCTCGTATTAGCCCGATTTAAGTGGTAAAAGGATGGGTGTTTTCACACCTATCAAATCCCCTACACTTAACCATTGCCATGCCCTCATGCAATGCTTAGTGACAAAGCATAATTACACTTTTCTCATTATCAATTAACCTTGGCCTTATTAAAATACTACTAAACAAAAATTTAAAGTACTAAGAAATTAAAATTTAAATGTAAAAGAATAGAAAATAACTTATGTGGTAATAACTTGGAAAGAGATCGAGGACTTACATTAGGGCTTCGGTGCTGCGAAGATTTATCACCCTCAAGTTTCACGTTCCCCAAACTAAGCTTAAAAACGAGATCATTGTTATTATAAGTTAGTAATTCAAACACTCACACACATGGCTTAATTAAATGCTTAAACTCCCTTATTCCTAGGTGTATCTCTTATATTTTATTTTAGTCTTAGAATGATCATGAAGATGCATTTTTGGACTTATTTCGATAGTTTATTAGGGCTGAAAGCAAGGTGGGACGATTTGATCAATAGTTAGCTAAAGGACAAAATCTCTTAAAACTGCTTCTCGGGATATCAAAAAGTTCATATCTTGGCATAACTTGGTTCGCGATTTGAGACCTTTCTCGGGCCGATATTTGGCATATACTTCATACTTCATATCTTGAGAGACGTTCTTGAGATAATGGTCTTCTCATCGTAATAGAGTTTCTTCACTTGGAGACTTTTGAGGGGTACTCCAACTTTGTTGACCACGACTTCATGATTATTCTTCAATCTCTAATTGGGATTTTGAGATACAACCATCCGCCTCCTTTTCGGACTTGGATCTATTTATCCTCATACCTTGTTAGGGTCTTTTTGGATAGACTTCTCCATGATCTTTATGGGAGTTGATTGCTTTTCGTCGTGAGTCTTGATCCTTCATATTGATTTAGGGAATAACGCGTTTCACATCACTTTGGATCTTCAGCAATAAAATTGAATCCTCATGCCTTGTTAGGGCCTTTTCGGACTCGCCAATCTTCGCGCCCCGCTTCATAAGTTATGCCTTGGCTATGAACTCTCGTCATTACCAAGCAACTTTTAAACGATCTTGGGCTAGAAGCTAAGTAACTTTTCAAATCGTAAGACCTTACTTATTGCAGATAAATTATTAGCAAGTGATGGGAGAATAGGCAAATAATTACACCAAGTGAGCTTGCGCAAGAACACCGACTTATTATTGACTCTATCATTTCTCGTCCTCCACAATTTAAAATCTCAAGTAATGAGATTCGTGGACACTTAGCCTAATAAACCAATTAAGGTCTACATGGTTAAGGATACTAGCTAGAATAAACTTGGATACGTCTATTCGGGTTGAGTCAAAATAAACGCAACGGGCCTAATATGTCAAAGATTTCTAAACTAGCTACACCACTTATTAATATTTTTGACTTTATTGCGGGATATATACATATGAAAGCAACGATAAAAATTTAAAAATTACGACTAAATGGCCAAAGTTAATTAAAAATTTGAAAGATGTTGAAAAAGATGATTTTCTGGTAAATTGAAGGCATTTTCATGGAAAAGTCCACTTAAAACTTCGATAGAAGTCCCCCCTACACTTAGGATAAACATTGTCCTCAATGTTTAAGCATGTGGGAAAGGTTTCCCCTACACTTATGACATTGTGAACGTTGGTTAACTCAAGTTAAGGAAGAGACGACTAAAGTGATCAATTTCAAATGTGAGTATGAAGAAAATTGAATCACGATAGTTGAGAGATAGAACCGGATTTCGGATAACACGGGAGCACGGTTCTTCAAAGTTTCCAAGAGTGCACTTATCCCTGTAATCACATCACCACACAAATACAAACACCTATGCAGGCCCCCCTATACTTAGGAGGTTAAAACGTAAAAGGATAGATACTCGGGCTGCCTCCCGAGGAGCGCTTGTTTTTGATGACCGAGTCACGAGCCTGACTCGACCCAAAATTAGTTCATGCGGAACGTGGTGAGGGATGGAATCATCTCCTGAGAGATGTCCTCACCGAAGTACAGCTTCAGACGCTGGCCATTCACCTTGAAATTGGGCCCATTTGGCTGAGAAAGCTCAATGGTCCCATACGGAAAGACGTTGGTGACGGTGAATGGACCAGACCAGCGGCTCTTCAACTTGCCAGAGAAGATCTTCAACCGAGAGTTAAAAAGTAAGACTTGATAACCAACGTGGAACTCTTGGTTCTTGATTTTTGTGTCATGGAGGATCTTCGTCTTCTCTTTGTAGATCAGCGAGTTCTCATAAGCATCATTCCTTAGTTCGTTGAGCTCGTTGAGTTGAATCTTGCGATGATCACCGGCTTTGTTGATGTCGAAGTTAGCCCACTTCAAGGCCCAGTGCGCCTTATGTTCCAGCTCGATGGGAAGGTGGCATGCTTTCCCGTACACAAGACGATAAGGTGTACAACCGATCGGGGTCTTGTAAGCAGTACGGAAAGCCCACAGAGCATCATCTAACTTATCGGCCCACGCGGCACGATGCTCTCCCACAGTACGCTCCAAAATTCGCTTCAATCCACGATTGGATATCTCGGCTTGCCCATTGGTTTGGGGATGATAAGCGGTGGAAAGAAGGTGATTGACACCATACTTGGCCATGACTCTTGCAAATTGATCGTTGCAAAAATGAGTCCCGCGGTCACTGATAATAGCACGAGGAACGCCGAATCGAGCGAACAGCGATTTCAAAAAGTTACAAACCACCCTTGCATCATTAGTAGGTAAAGCTTTGGCTTCAACCCACTTGGAGACGTAGTCAACGGCAACAAGGATGTATTTGTTTCCTTTAGATGAAGGAAATGGCCCCATAAAGTCGATACCCCAAACATCAAAGATTTCACACTCTTGAATGAAATTCTGAGGCATCTCGTCTTTATGTGTGATCGTGCCTTGTTTCTGGCAAGCATCACATTTTTTAACCATATCGTGAGCGTCACGATAAATGGAGGGCCAATAAAATCCTGAATCAAACACTTTTTTGGCGGTGTAGTTGGGACCAAAGTGACCACCAGTGGGTCCTTTGTGGCAAGCATCAAGGATTTCGAAAGCTGCCGGTCCATCAACACATCGGCGAATAATCAAGTCAGCACATTGTTTGAAAAGATACGGGTCATCCCAGAAGTAAGTCTTTATGTCTTTGAAGAACTTCTTCTTTTGCTGGGATGTTAACCCGTCAACGAGGATTCCACCCGCCAAGTAGTTTGCAATGTCTGCAAACCACGGGGTTTCGTCAGCAGTCGAGTTTATAGACATTAAGGTCTCCAGGGGAAAAGAATCGTTGATTTCTTTGTGCGGATGATCCCCCTGGTAAGGATCCTCAAGTCTGCTAAGATGGTCCGCGGCCAAGTTTTCTGCTCCTTTCTTATCACGAATTTCAATTTTAAATTCCTGGAGCAGCAAAACCCAACGAAGAAGTCTTGGTTTGGAATCTTGCTTTGTCAACAAGTACTTCAGCGCGGAATGATCGGTATACACGATGGTGGTGGAAAGGACAAGATAGGGGCGGAATTTTTCAAAAGCATAGACAACAGCTAAAAGCTCTTTTTCGGTTGTCGTATAATGCAATTGTGCCCCAGTCATTGTCTTGCTAGCGTAATGGATCGGTTGGAAGTGTTTGTTCACTCTTTGTCCCAGAACCGCTCCAATAGCAAAATCGCTAGCATCGCACATCAACTCAAAGGGCAGCTCCCAATTAGGGGTAACCAAGACGGGTGCCTTAGTAAGCTTATCCTTAAGTGAGTCAAAGGCTTCAAGACACTCTTTGGAGAAGATAAAAGGAGTATCTTTTTCCAAGAGGTGGGTCATCGGGCGAGCGATTTGAGAAAAATCTTTGATGAATCGACGGTAGAAGCCCGCATGACCCAGAAAACTTCTCACACCCTTCACGGTTGAAGGTGGAGGCAACTTATCGATAATATCGACTTTAGCACGGTCTACTTCAAGACCGGCTTTCGAGATCTTATGTCCTAGGACGATGCCTTCTTTTACCATAAAATGGCATTTTTCCCAATTCAGAACTAGGCGAGTGTCTTCGCACCGCTTGAGCATACGTTCCAAATTGGCAAGGCACGCAGAGAATGAATCGCCATAGACCGAGAAATCATCCATGAATACTTCCATAGTGTCTTCCACCATGTCATGGAAGATCGCCATCATACACCTTTGGAATGTCCCAGGGGCATTACATAAACCAAAAGGCATGCGTTTGTAAGCAAATGTTCCATAGGGACAAGTGAATGTGGTCTTTTCTTGGTCCTTGGGATCGATGGGAATTTGAAAATACCCGGAGAAACCGTCTAAGAAGCAGTAATAGTCATTACCAGCTAGACGCTCGAGCATTTGATCCATGAAAGGAAGAGGAAAGTGGTCTTTTCTCGTGGCATCATTGAGCTTGCGATAATCAATACAAACTCTCCACCCAGTAACGAGACGAGTGGGAATCAACTCGTTGTGTTCATTGGGAACAACGGTTATTCCGCCCTTCTTGGGCACACAATGGACGGGACTTACCCACGGCGAATCCGAAATAGGGTAGATCAAGCCGGCATCTAGAAGTTTGATAACCTCTTGTTTGATGACGTCATGAATTTTAGGATTAACCCTTCTCTGGTTCTGGATTGTGGGTTTGAAGTCATCTTCCATGAGAATCTTGTGAGTACAAAAGTTCGGATCAATTCCGCGGATATCGGAAATTTTCCAAGCAATTGCCTTCTTATGAGCTTTAAGCACAGCGATGAGACGAGTTTTCTCTTCTTCTTGCAAGTCCTTAGCGATGATGACGGGTAACTTCTTCTCTGCTTCAAGGAACGCATACTCGAGATGGGGCGGCAACTCCTTAAGTTCCAAATCCGGAGGATTTTCGACGGGAGGCGTTTTCAAAATCGTGGCATCGATAGCAATAACCGTGGGAGATGGAGGTGAAGGATTGTCTTCGGTGAGAAGATTGTCAAAGAAATTCATGTCTTCATCCCCATCGATAGGAGAATCATTAGTAACTAAATTCACATCTCCCATGGTGTCTTCAAGATCTTTCCAAAACAAATCACTATCTCCAAATAGAGACAACGACGAATCAATGGAGGACACGGTCTCAACAGTGGGAAGAGAGGTAGGAATACTTTTGCAAGCATCATTAAAGTGTTTTTCACAAGCCTCATCGAGAACGTCAATACAATTAACGCTCTCATATGAATAAGGCTGTTTAGACAACTTTCCCATGTTGAAGACTACTTTATCGTCACCCACTCTCATGATAAGCTCACCGGCTTCAACATCAATGAGAGTGCGACCGGTTCTTAAGAATGGACGACCAACAATAAGTGGCACACGGGGGTCCATCTCGTAGTCGACGACAACAAAATCAGCAGGAAAGGTGAATTTGTCGACTCCTACAATGACATCTTCGGCTATCCCCACTGGGTAAGCAACCGTACGGTTTGCTAATTCCAATGTCATTTTAGTGGGGACTAGCTCTGGGAGAGATAATTGCTTCCAAACACTTAGAGGCATGAGATTAATACTGGCACCTAGATCGGCTAAGGCCATGCAATTCTCTACTCCCGGGAAATTGCAAGGGATAAGAAAACGACCCGGATCACCAAGCTTGATTGGCAATTTCCTTAAGAGCACTGCAGAGCAGTTCTCATTAAGTTGGGTGTTGGCGAGATCGAGGAGCTTTTCCTTGTCGCTCAGAAGATCTTTAAACATTTTAGCATATTTAGGCATGTGAGCGAGAGCCTCAGCGAAGGAGATATTGAAATTCAATTGTTTGAACATTTTAAGGAAGTTCGAAACCTGAATATCATCCTTGCTTTTGAGCTTCTCTTTCCTCAACCTAGATGGATAAGGTATATTGGAAGAAGAGGAAGGCTTTGGAATAATAGGATCACTCACGTCCTTGGGTGGAGGAGGGGTAGAAGGAAGAGGTGGAGAAATTGGGGAAGGAGAAGGATGAGGAATAGGAGCAGGTGACTCGTTCTCCTTAGTCACAACCACCGGTGGAGGTATAGGAAGCTCGGGTTCCTTGGTACCTTTACCACTGCGAGTGGTGATTGCTTTCATCTCCCCTCTTGGATTCGCAACGGTATTACTCGGAAGAGTACCCGAAGAAGAGGGTTGATTACTGTTGAAGAAACTAGCCATCATGTTCCTCAAGTCATTCGTTTGACTATCCATAGTGTTCTTCATATCAGCTCTTAGATCATTCCCTTGTTTCATCAGATCTGCTTTCAAGTTGCGCACTTCCTGTTGGAGATTATCCACGATCACATCGTTAGTCCTCATGTAGGTTCCAATGTCTTGATGTGATGCGGGGGTTTGGTTTGAAGGAGCAGTGTATGCGGGTGATTGATAAGCATGTTGCTGGTAAACTTGGGTGTTTCGTTGCGGTGGTTGTTGCTGCTTGTGAGGAGGGATGTATGGTGTACGAGTTTGTTGTTGTTGGGGAGGGCGGTTGAGGTTTTGTTGTTGGTTTTGGTTGTTAGGATTAAAACCAGGTGGTGAGAGATAGTTGTTGGAACGGTAGCTAAGCAAGTTACGGTCACCTTGGGGTTTAGCTTGATAATCAGGTTGTTGGTAGGTGCCATATGCCGCATTCACATTCTCAGCAGGGTAATCTTGGGTGGCGGTACAAGTTGTGTAAGAGTGGGGACCACCGCATATCTCACAAGGTTGGCTGACAGCGTTCATTTGAGCATTCTTGGCGTTATTGCTGTTGTTGTTGCTGACGGTGTGGGTGACAAGCGATTCAAGAAGCGTGGTGATTTTGTCAAGTCGCTTGTCGCTATCATTAGTGCTAGCACTAGCAACATTGGTCCTAACACTCTTGGTTTGCACACGAGATTTGTTCTCAATGATGTCCCAAGCAGCATTGGAAGTCTTAGCCAATAAATTACCCCCTGAGGCACTATTCAGTGAATCTTGGTCACTCATGCTTAAACCATTGTAAAAAGTATTAATTTGATGTACTTTGGTAAAACCATGTTGTGGGCATTTTCTTAAAAGATCTTTAAAACGATCCCAAGATTCACTGAACGACTCATCGTACTTTTGTTCAAAGTTTATAATCTCATTCCGCAAAGCGGTAGTACGAGAGGGTGGAAAAAAGTAGTTGATAAACTTTGTTTCCAAATCCGTCCACGAGAGAATACTCTGTGGCGGTTCTTTAGCAAGCCAATGCCGGGCTTGTCCCTCTAAAGAAAAGGGAAAAAGTTGTAACCTTATTACTTCTTGTGGAACTCCATTGAACTTGACCGTATTGGTGAGTTGTAGAAATCTCTTGATGTGGTCGTGTGGGTCATCAATGGTTCGTCCCAAGAATGGCTGAGCGGAGACCATCTGGATAAAGCCTGACTTTAGCTCGAAATTGTTGGCGGCAATTGGTGGTATAACAATTGGATCCGTATTGCCATCGACATGAGCTTGCAGCAATTCAATCATTGGGCGATTATCCGGAAGGTGCTCATTGTTGTTGTTATTGTGCATGTTGTTGAAAGGCGGATTGTTGTTGTTATTATTGTTGTTCGGAGGTGGTATGTTATTGTTGTTTTGTACACCAGCCATGTCTAAGTTATCGAGAGGCTCGGGCTCTTGATAAGACGTGGATCGAGTGCGCATACACCTGCAAAAGAACGAACAAAGAAAAACAAAGCAAAAATATTTTTGGTTTTTATTGTTTTTTAATTTTTAGGATTTTTGAAAATTTTATATTTTTAAGTCGTTTTTGAAAATTTTATGAAAAGGTAACGTTCACGGGGAACAGATCCCAAAATCCAATTTCTCACAAAAAACTTTTGATCTTAACGAGAAGAGCCGGCAGCGGCGCCATTTGATACATATTATTTGCTTGGGTTCTATTTTAGTTCTCTCGATATCCTCTCGAATTGATCTCGGCCTTAAGTGGAATGATTTGTTCTTGGTCACTAAAAAGGAGTTGGTTTGTTTATCTATTTTTAAACTAATAACACTTAAATGTAAATGACGTTGAGTAACTTAAAACTTTGGAAGATTAACTAAATTGACAAGTTAAAATTGAGTGCTTGAAAATGTAAAGGAAAGATTAGAAAATTACTTTGAAAACTTAATTGAATTAATGCTTAAAAACTTGTTCTTATCGGAATGTTGAAAATTACTTGTTCTTATCGGAATGTTGAAAACTACTACTATCGGAATGCAATTAAAATGCCCCATCGGAATATCTCACGTGAAAGTTCATCGGAATGTTTCTAACAATCACCATCGGAATAATCTAAAATCAAGCTGTCGGAATGAGGCTATCGGAATGTGGAAGACAAAAATTGGCCAGAGTTTCGACTAGAAAATGGACCTAAACCCGTCGGAATGTGCGATCGCAATATGTGATCGCAATCCCAGATCGGAATAGGGGGACTTACACCCTATCGCAAAGTAAAACCCCTTTTTGGGTTATTGCGATACCAAGTAATGAAGATCCGTCGGAATGTGTTAAAACCCTTGTATTGCGATGGAATAAAGGCAGCTATTTTCCGAAATTGAAGGAAACTCAAAAAGTTCAATAAGCACTTACAATAAGCTATATAATCCGAAACTTAAATAACTCAAATCACTTAAATTTAACCACTTTTGAAATCAAGAAACTTTAAACTTAATAAACAAAACTTGTGAATGATTAAAACTAAGAAGTAATCCGAAAACAATATTAAGCTTCAACAAACAATAAACCAATAAGCATGGAGAGCTTATGGCCTATTCACGTAGAGCTTCAAAAGACACAAGAAAGATCAAACTCTATTCACGAACACATCCAAATCCAAACCGTATGGATTTCAACAAACGGATCAAGGATTTTGACAATTCAAGAAAAGTAGGAAAAACTTGAAGAACTTAAAAGCATAAACTTGATTAAGATTAATGAAATCAAAAGTACAAGAAAGCTTAAATTCAAAAGATAAAATCAAAGGAAAAGTTTAGTGAGAGAAAGTTTGGAACTTTCTCTCTCTAAAACTAGAGAAAAATGAAAAGCTAAAGACTAGCTAAAACTAAGTGTGTGAAATTTTGTGAGGTGAAGGCTTTATATAGGCGTGTGTATGGTGTTGATGGGCTTTTGATTGGGCTTTTGATGCGGGCTTCTTTTTCTTCTTTCTTCTTAAGTCTTCATGCGTCTTTAAATAAACGTTTCCGACTTGGATTTGAGAAGTGTCGGTGAATAATTCCAACTCGTCTTATAATCTTTTATTTAATAGACTCGAGTTCTTCGACATAACTTCAAATAGGCACAATGACTTCGAATCTTTTGCACCTTTTGGACAATAGACTTCGTCTTGAGCCCTTTTCTTCGATAAAACCCGTGCAATCCCATGTTTTCTTTAATATTCATCCGGTCGACTCTGAAAACACAATAAACACAAAAACCACGCATAATTCCAAACAAATGATATTAAATACGTGTTTTGGTCTCGTATTAGCCCGATTTAAGTGGTAAAAGGATGGGTGTTTTCACACCTATCACATGTAAAGACTGAAAATGACTGAATTAAGGTAATGTCTAAAACAAAATCCAAAGTAAAAGCAGCTAAACAAGAATTAAACTACAAGCAAGTATACAATCAAACAATCAGCCAACTAAATAACTTTGATCATGCATTCATCAACTTTTACACTAGGAAAATAGCATGCCATTGACAGATTAAGTGGAACCAAAATCAGAACTATTGAAACCTTTTGTAGAAACCATTGGGAAGAAGAGGAGTGCTGAACTCTCTTATCCTAGTGATAACCACCACCTTATCACTAGATCAACTAATCAACTATAATCATCAGCTACAAATCAACAGAAATGATCATCATGGCATGGAATCTTCATAAATGCTAAGCTTGAACTGAAATCACAACAACAGCTACAAATCTTCTTCAAAGTCAGTTATGATCATTCAATGATCATAACAAACTCAATTCAGCAACACAATGATCAAATAGGAGCAAGGTATGAACAGTAGAATGAAGATGAGATTTTGCGGGAAAAGGAGAATTCAAATTTCATTCATGGAAAGTTGTTACAAAGTTGTTGTAAATCTGCTAACTAACTAACTAACTCAAGAGTTTGTCAGACTCTTGAGTAGTTAAGCTAAAAAGGAAGAAAGTTAAAAGGAAAATGTAAAGTGTGTGTTTTCTACAATTTTAACTACTAATGCAAATGAGGACTAGCAGGCTATTTATAGGCTTGAAGAAGGAGTTTGTTGGGGATGATGACGTGTTGAGACCAATCCCAGGTCTCCACGTGGCATGATTCTGCAAAACTGATCTTCAAAGTATGAACAAGAATTGGGGTTTTCTTCTTGAGTGGATTTCAGGTTAATTGATGTTTACCAATGGATTCGTCTCTAAAAAATAAGCACTTTTGGTGTTTATAAATTTTCATAATATTCAGTCTAGCTCAAAAACGATCCTGGAAAAATTTTGGTTTCTTGAAGAAGACACGTGGCACGCTCTGACTGGTTGAAATGAGGTCACACAGATCAAACTGTTGTGATCTTCTCATTAAATGTGGCGGCTGCTAGTGGGTATTAAATGCACCTATTTGGCAATCCGTGTGCAATATATACTTGTTTCTTATTGGTCCAAACTTGCATCACATGGATTGATCTTGAACTAGTTTCCAAAATAGGCAGATTTAGCCCCTAGACTTTGGCAGTTTGCACTTTAAGGCTTGTACTTCATTTCTTTGGCACATTTAATCCTCCCAACTTCATCTTTAAGCAGAATTGGTCCTTTGACTTTGTTGACTTGATAGTTGACCAATTTTGACTTTGATCTTGACTTTGTTCAATATTTGCACTTTAGTCCTTCAACTTTGGCAGTTTGTCAAGATAGGTCCTTGTACTTCAAAGTCTTGTCACTTTTGATCCTTCTTTGTCTTTTTCATCAATTTAAGCTTGATAATTCCTTGTTTGCTTGAAAATGTATCCTTTTACCTACACAAGTGAACACAAACACAAACATACCACATAATACTGTTTTTGCAAGATAAATTGGTATTTTGCTTCATGTTTTAGGGTTATTTGTTGTTAAAAGGATATGAGTTTAGGCTCATATCAAATCCCCTACACTTGAACATTGTCATGTCCTCATGCAATTATATATATTTTAAAGCTCAAATTTACATTCTCTTCATAATTAACCCACATTGGCCATATGAGATGCATCTACACTACTCTAAACTACATGATGCATGATTTTGACTTTAATAATGCAATGAACAAAATACAATTCTATCTATATCTTTTTGATTTTTCTTGAAATGGTTTTGATGGAAATAACTCATAAAGAATTCAATGGCTTAGATTAGGGCTTGGGTACCATGGACATTTATCACCCTCAAGTTTCACTTTCCCCATACCAAGCTTAAAAATGGGATCATTGCATTCACAAGTAAAAAGTGCATCAACTTATTCATGACAATTAAATGTGGAACCGGTTATTATTTGAGCAAATTGCTTTTTGGGCAAATTTGTCATTTATTCAAGTGTGAAGTATAAGAAGTGTAAAATCCAAAAATAAGGAAGCACGGTTTTAATCCTAAGTAATCCTCTCATCCATTACTTGAAAAACCGCTCACAATTAATATAAGTCCGTTTCAAGAATAATAAGTCATTCGCCTTATGTGTAAAATCCTCATGTCATGCTTTCATAAGTAGCTACACACTCGCTAAGGAAAGAAAAATAAAACTCAGGCAATAATTTACATCCGCCATCTTTTTGAGACTTTGGATCTTCAACCCCGCAACCCGTCAAGGTAATATTGGATTAGAGCAATCTATTGAATCCCCGCAACCCGTCAAGGTAATATTAGAACTCAATAGTCACTATAATTAACACCACACTGCCCCTCTTGGGAGTCTTGTATTATTTTTTTCTTTTTCTTTTTCTTTTTCTTTTTTTTTTCTAGCCACTCATTTTTTTATAAGCCGCTCTTATTTTTCTTTATTCCTCACAAAGAAAGTTCAAAAGAATAAAAGGAAAAACACCCGCTAAATATTGAGCATGACATAAGTCTAGTACACATAAAACGTTCTAACTTAGAATCTTAAAACGTACTCATACCAACCATGAATGATTAGCCAAAAATGCATAAGAGATTACAAACCAATTAAAACCGTTCTTGATTATTTATTAACAATTATATACATGCAAAGAAAATAGAGGTTAAGAAGAGAATGGTTAAGCCACAAGTAATTACCATGAAGTTTATCTAGCCCTTTTATACTTGCTTCAACTCTATCATTTCCCATTCTCCACAAATTTAAAATCTCAAATAATGAGATTGGTGGATGATTAGCCTAATAGACCAATGAAGGACTACATGGTTAAGGATACTAGCTAGAAAATGCTAAAATAAGCAAACTCGGGTTGAGTCAAAATATCCATGGCGGGCCTAATATGTCAAAGAAATCTAGACTTGTTAAAACCATGTTTTATTTTATTTTTTTTCCTTTTATATATTTTTGATGAAACATAAAAGAAAAGATATATACAATGCAAATGTGTTATGCAAATGAAAAATGATTAATGCAAAAATTATGAATGCATATTTTTGGTGGCCAAAGTAGATCAAAAATTTGAAAAAAAATGTCGAAAAATCAATTTTCCATGTTATCATGCAAGACAATGACAAGTTCTAGGTAAGGTCACTTCGATAGAAGACCCCCCTACACTTAAGCTAAACATTGTCCTCAATGTTTAAGAGCATGGAAGTATAAAAAACTTCCCCTACACTTATGACAACGAATAGACTCTGCTTAACCCAAGTTAAGGAAAGGACAACTATTAGTGAAATCATGTTTAAACACAAGGTGTCAATGAAAAATCACTATAGTAACAAAGTAAACCGGATACAAGAGCCTCCTCCATAAGCTCCAAAGCATGAGATGAGTGAGCAACCCTACAAACAATCATGAAGACAAAAGAAGGTCTCCCCTACACTTATCTCCAAGTCTATACCTTTATTTCTAACCTACAACACTCTAAACCTAGTTATACGATGCTTGAGTTAATGAGTCTCTAGCTCGACTCTTCCCTCAATGAATTAATTCATGGGGAAAATGGGGATCTCTTGGACCATTTCAACGGAAATTTCCTCCCCAAAGTAATGCTTAACATGGTGACCATTCACTTTAAAATTTGGACCATCGGGTTGTGACAACTCAAGAGTTCCATATGGAAACACTTGAGCAATAGTGAATGGACCGGACCATCTTGACTTAAGCTTGCCAGCAAAAAGTTTCAATCTTGAGTTAAAGAGGAGAACCGGCTCTCCAACTTTGAACTCACGATTCTTGATCTTAGCATCATGCAATTTCTTAGTCTTTTCCTTGTAAAGCAAAGAATTTTCATAGGCATTGGCTCTCAATTCATCCATCTCATTGAGTTGATCTTTCCTATGTGAACCGGCTTGGTTTAAATCAAAGTTAGCCCACTTGAGAGCCCAAGATGCCTTATGTTCTAACTCGAATGGGAGGTGGCACGCTTTGCCATAGACAAGCCTATAAGGCGTACAACCAATTGGTGTTTTAAAAGCCGTCCTAAACGCCCACAAAGCATCATCAAGCTTATCCGACCAAGAAGCTCGATGCTCTCCCACCGTTCTCTCTAAAATTCTCATTAAACCACGATTTGTGACCTCGGTTTGACCATTTGTTTGAGGGTGATACGCGGTAGAAAGTCTATGATTCACTCCATATTTCTTCATAACTCTCGTGAATTGATCATTACAAAAGTGCGTACCACGATCACTTATGATGGCCCGAGGAACACCAAATCTAGCAAACAATTGTTTCAAAAACTTCACAACAACTCTAGCATCATTGGTAGGTAAGGCTTTAGCCTCCACCCATTTAGACACATAATCCACTGCCACAAGTATATACTTGTTTCCCTTAGAGGATGGAAAAGGTCCCATGAAATCAATACCCCATACATCAAATATCTCACACTCTTGGATAAAATTTTGTGGCATCTCATCACGTTGTGTAATTTTTCCTTGTCTTTGACAAACATCACAAAATTTCACCATTTCATGGGCATCTTTGTAAATGGAAGGCCAATAGTAACCCGAATCAAAGACTTTCTTGGCGGTATATTTAGGCCCAAAATGTCCACCCGTAGGTCCTTTATGACACGCTTCTAAGATCTTAAATGCCTCAGGCCCATCTACACACCGTCTAATGATTTGGTCCGCACATTGCCTAAAAAGATATGGATCATCCCAAAAGTAATACTTAACCTCCTTAAGAAACTTCTTCTTTTGTTGATAAGTAAGACCCTCAATAAGCACATTGCCCACAAGATAGTTTGCGATATCCGCAAACCAAGGAGTGGCATCCTCTTGGGAAGAGATAGACATGAGCTCCTCTAATGGAAAGGATTCATTGATTTCTTGGTGTGGTAAATCTCCTTGAAAAGGATGCTCAAGTCTACTCAAGTGATCCGCCGCTAAATTCTCGGCCCCTTTCTTATCACGAATCTCTATCTTAAACTCTTGAAGCAACAAAACCCATCTCAAAAGCCTAGGCTTAGCATCTTGTTTGGTCATAAGATACTTGAGAGCGGAATGATCCGTATACACTATGGTTTTGGAAAGCACAAGATATGGTCTAAACTTCTCAAAAGCATATACTATAGCAAGCAACTCTTTTTCTGTGGTAGTGTAATGAAGTTGTGCACCGGTCATGGTTTTACTCGCATAGTGTATAGGTTGAAAATGCTTATTAACTCTTTGTCCTAAGACGGCCCCCACCGCATAATCACTAGCGTCACACATAAGCTCAAAAGGTAATTCCCAATTTGGAGAAACCAAAACGGGAGCCTTAGTCAATTTTTCCTTAAGAGTCTCAAAAGAGTCTAAACAATCTTGGTTAAAAATGAAAGGAGCCTCTTTCTCCAAGAGGTGAGTCATCGGTCTAGCTATCTTAGAAAAATCTTGTATAAAGCGCCTATAAAATCCCGCATGACCTAAGAAACTCCTCACACCTTTAACCGAGGTGGGTGGGGGAAGCTTAGCAATCACATCAATTTTAGCTCGATCAACTTCTAATCACTTGTTGGATATCTTGTGTCCTAAAACAATCCCCTCTTTCACCATAAAGTGACATTTCTCCCAATTAAGCACCAAACGTGTTTCCTCACAACGCTTAAGCATTCTTTCAAGATTGGTGAGACATGAGCTAAATGAATTTCCAAAGACGGAAAAGTCATCCATAAAAACCTCCATGGTTTGCTCTATCATGTCATGGAAAATCGCCATCATGCACCTTTGAAATGTCCCCGGTGCATTACATAAGCCAAAAGGCATCCTCTTGTAAGCAAATGTACCGTAAGGACAAGTGAATGTGGTCTTTTCTTGATCCTTAGGGTCAATGGGTATTTGAAAATAACCCGAAAAGCCATCAAGAAAACAATAGTACTCATTTCCCGCTAAGCGTTCAAGCATTTGATCCATAAAGGGAAGCGGGAAATGGTCTTTCCTAGTTGCCTCATTGAGTTTTCTATAATCAATGCAAACTCTCCAACCGGTCACAAGTCTCGTGGGAATAAGCTCATTGTTCTCATTAGGCACCACGGTGATTCCACCCTTTTTTGGAACACAATGAACCGGGCTAACCCATGGAGAGTCGGAGATGGGGTAAATCATACCCGCATCTAAGAGTTTAATCACTTCCTTCTTAATAACCTCATGGATTTTTGGGTTAACTCTCCTTTGGTTTTGAATGGCGGGTTTATAGTCATCCTCCATAAGGATTTTGTGTGTATAAAAATGTGGATCAATTCCCCTTATGTCGGATATTTTCTATGCTAAGGCTTTCTTGTGTTTCTTAAGAACTTCAATAAGTTGCTCCTTCTCATCCTCTTTCAACCCTTTAGCAATGATCACCGGTAATTGGTCTTTGCCCTCTAAGAAAGCATATTCTAAGTGGGATGGAAGGTCCTTAAGTTCAATGGGAGGTGGACTTTCTATGGAAGGTTTTACTATGGAAGATTCCTCAATGGTAATCTCTTGTGGAATAGGAGAAGGAATAGGGTCCTCATTGAGCAACTTTTGGATTGTAAGAATATCTTCTTCCCAATTAATGGGAGAATCATCATCACCAAGAAAGTTGGACTCAAATTCCTCCAAGAGGAAATCACTCTCTCCAAAAGGAGTTAAAGAGGGAGCAATTGAGGCCACGGTTTCAACATGGGGCATCTCATCACTAGTACTCTTACAAGCATCATGAAAGTGCTCATCACACACTTCATCTAGCACATCAACAATGTTAATAGTCTCACAAGGTCTAGACTCCTTCTCCTCTTTCCTTTTACAAACTTTCCCTAACTTAAACACCACTCTCTCATCTTCTACTCTCATAATTAGTTCTCCTTCCGCCACATCTATCAAAGTACGACCCGTTCTCAAAAACGGTCTACCAACAATCAAAGGCACTCTAGGATCCATGTCATAATCAACCACTACAAAGTCGGCCGGAAATGTAAACTTATCCACACCTACAAACACATCCTCCGCTATACCTACGGGGTGAGCTATGGTTCGGTTGGCTAGTTCAAGAGTCATCCTAGTGGGAGTGAGCTCGGGAAGAGAGAGTTGTTTCCAAACCGATAAAGGTATGAGGTTTATGCTTGCCCCTAGATCCGCTAAATCCATGCAATTTTCAACACCGGGAAAATTACAAGGTATCAAGAATAGCCCCGGATCTCCAAGTTTTGTTGGTAAGGTTTTAAGTAACACCACGGAACAATTTTCATTAAGGGATGTGTTGGGCAAATCAACCAATTTTTCTTTGTTTGAGAGCAAATCCTTGAACATCTTAGCAAACTTTGGCATATAAGCAAGAGCTTCCGCAAAGGATATGTTGATGTTGAGTTGCTTGAACATCCTTAAGAAATTGGAGACTTGTATGTCATCCTTGTTCTTTAACTTTTCCTTTTTCAACCTTGAAGGATATGGAAGAGTAGGTTTTGGTGTAGGTGGAATAGGTGTTGTAGTGGAAGATTTGTCTTTGTTAGCTTCTTCATTGGGAAGTGTGGAAGGTAAAGGAGAAGTATGAAGAGGTTGAGAAGGTGTGTTTGAGTGAATAGGAGCATTTTGAGGAGGTGAAGTAGAAGTAGAAGGCTTGTCACAAGTAGGAGCACAAGTGGGTTGAACAATAGTAGGTTTAGGAGGTGAAGGATATTTTGTTGTTGTTCCACTCCTTGTTGTAATGGCATTGACATTGGCCCTTGGATTTGTTTGTGTGTTGGAAGGTAAAGCCCCTTGTGGTCTTTGATTTAATGCCATTAAAACCTTATTCATTTGGTCATTCATTTTCTTCTCCATAGCTTGGAACTTCCTTTCATTCTCTGGATTCATTTTTTGCAAGAAATCCATTGTGTTATAATCTTGTGGCACATAACCTTGAAAACCTTGAGGTTGGAAAGGTAAAGGTTGGGCATTAAATCCTTGATTTGGTGGATAAAAGGTATTTGCTTGAGGTTGAAATTGATTTGGTGCCTTGTAGTTATTTCCTTGGTAAGGTGGTCTTTGCCCTTGATTCTTTGGTAAAATTTGAGGTGGATTTTGTTGAATTTGGGTGGGTTGATGGGGTGGGAATCCGGGTGGAGTAAGGTAGTTTTGGGACTTGTAAGAAAGGTTATTTGGATTGATATTTGGCTTGAAGTGTTCACGATGTTCCTCTTGGTAAGCATAGCATTCCCCTTGATACACTTGCACCATATCACATTGTTCATAAGAATGGGGACCTCCACAAGTAACACAAGAAAGAGTAATGGCATTCACATTATTTGAAGAATTGTTCAATGACATGGTCTTAAAAGCTTGAAGCATTTCTTGTTGTACTTTCAAATTCCTCTCACTATCTCTATCCATCCTTTGAAAAATCTCTTGTTGAAACTTGAGGAGTTGGTTGTCACAAGGAGTTTGAGAATTGTTTTGGATAACATGAACCCTTTCTTCAAATTGATTGTTTGTTTGAACCATTGCTTTAGTCTCAATGATGTCCAAGGCCTCTTGGTAGGATTTAAGAAGAATATTCCCCCCCGCGGAAGCATTGAGCGAATCTTGGTGGTGAGATTTAAGGCCATTATAGAAGATATTGATTTGGTGAACATCATCCAATCCATGATTAGGGCATCGCCTCAACAACTCACTATACTCTTCCCAAGCATCACTAAAGGATTGACTAGGTTTTTGTTGAAAGCCTATAATTAAAGTCCTCAAAGCCATAGTCTTATGTGGAGGAAAGAACTTGTTCAAAAACTTAGTGGTGAAACCATCCCATGTGGTGATACTATCGGGTGGTTGGGTGTCTAACCAATGCTTAGCGGGTCCCTCTAGTGAAAATGACACTAACATCAACCTAATGACCTTATGTGGAACTCCATTGTGCTTAATGGTATTGCAAAGAGAAAGGAATCTCTTAAGGTAATCATGGGGATCCTCATTCTTGTTACCATAGAAAGTTGATTGTTAAACCATAGTAATCATGGATGTGTGTAGCTCAAATGTGTTTGCGGGAAAGTCGGGAATCTTAATAGCACTAGCATATCCATGAATATTGGTTTGCATACGTTCCAACAAAGAGCGATTATCAATAGCCATGGCTTCTTGTGGTGGAGGAGTCAAAGCACGATTCTCGTGATCGGCTTGATGGATGGTGGTGGTCTTACTCTTTCTCTTTTTCTTCCTTTTCGGAGGAAGAGGTTGTACACCAATCGATATTTGTGCACGCC
This sequence comes from Glebionis coronaria, assembly GCA_025667525.1. NCBI lineage: Eukaryota > Viridiplantae > Streptophyta > Magnoliopsida > Asterales > Asteraceae > Glebionis > Glebionis coronaria. Next base: position 25,351 of record JANFOE010002273.1, read on the forward strand.
CGCGAGTGAGCATACAACTCAAAACGAGGAATGAGAGAGAAGCTCTCGTGTGACTTTGAAGAGAAATGGATTATCCTCTTCGAGTTTCAATATTAAATATCCACAAGAAAATAACAATATACGTATGTACTACTTGGGTGCAAGACCCTCAATGAAGCCTTCCTTCGTAGAATACTTACAAGTGAACGGGGGGTTAGGTGGCGCGAAGCACTTAAGTACCTATTGACCCTTAGATGGCATTTTATAGCACATCGCCTTTCTATTCACTTAAATGTTCGTATTCTTCGAATTGTTACTTATTGAGAGTATTTATCTATTCTTGCTTTATTTTGTTTGATCGATACACGTGTCAAGGACCGGAACGCCCATCAACACGGTGTATTGCCTTGGCAATACTTATGGAGAATATGTAGATTGGTTGTTCTTATACGTATACGTATTTACTTATAATAATATATGGAAAATATTTTTGTATTTATGAGTTTTTAAGAGAAAATACTATATGTACATAAAAACCGAGAGAATCCAATAATATATATTTTTGGGTGCAATCTCTTAGGAAAAAGATTGCTTTTTGGATTTTTTAATTTTTTGGTCAATTCTTTAGGAAAAGAATTGTTTTGTTAATTTTTTAGTTTTTATATATTTTTATATTTTTGATTTTTTATTTGTTTTTTATTTATGATACGTAAAAATAACGTTCACAAGGTGAACGGATCCCAAAAGCCAATGAAAACCGTCAATCGATAGTCTCTCGTAAAGTCAAAGAACCGGCAGCGGCGCCATTTGAAATTATGTATAATGCAGTTCGTTTTTCTCAGTTCTTGCTAATTGAAAGTCCAACCAATATCGGGTTTTTAACTGTTTTTGGTTGTTAATCTTTTTTGGATATTCTATTTGCTAATTCAACAAAGCCTTGTAAAACTAAAAAATATTACCTACTTATATGTAAAACATAGTGCACTTACCAAATTTTTATTCAAGTAAAATTCAAAATGTAAATTTTTAAACTACAAGGACTGAAAATGTAAATTCCAGGAAATATAAATGCTTGAAATGAAAATTCTATCAAGTATAGGGACTAAAAATGCAAATCAGTAAACTAAAAGGATCAAACATGTAAAACTTGTAACTAACTAACCAAATAGTAACAAAATAACAAACTCACTAACTGATTTTAACCAACTTAAAAACTGAAAGGACTAAAATGTGCAAACCCTAAAAAGAAGGAAGATTAGCCATGATTAAACACTGCTTGAAACAACAAGGACCAAATGGCAATTTTAGAAACTTTTTAAGTAAAAACGGGTATCGAAGACAAATAAGCTCGTGTGAGTTTATTACTGAACCAAATTGATTCAAACAAATTGCAAAACACTCTAAATCCAAAATAAGCTACGTCTGTAAGAGGGTTTTGACTGAAAGTTCAAAATAAGCAAATAAGCACTTCAAGATAAGCCCAAAATAAGCTCTAGAACAAACTGAATAAGCACAACTTGATTTTCTTGCCAAAACTGATTAAACAACTCAAATGATGAACGGGAAATCAAGTTAGAACGAATTTCATCAAGAAATAAGCTAGAAATTTGAATTAAGTTAAAATGTGCTTATCGTTGACCAAGCGTTGACCAAGAATTTTGTCAAAAAGCTGAAACTCTCAAATTTCAAGTAATACAATATACTAAGTGGATTTGTGAAGAAAAATGACTTGGTTAATGAAGAGAATCAAAAGATCTCAAAAAGCAGTTTCAAGTTACAGAAACTTGGCTTATCTCAGCCTTACTGAATTTTGCTTATTTCTCATTGCTTATTGAAAACTGTGTAAAAAGCTTTTGGAATCTGAAACTTTATGATATGAACTAGAAATCAGAACAAGTTTGGCAAGATTTCATCAACAATCCAGTAAATGCCAGCTAAAAGAAATTAGGAAATTTTAAAGAGCAAAACTGCATGAAAATAACCCAAACCTTTTTATGGCCAATTGCCTTTTTGAACAGTTATATGACTTGAAACTTACTCAAAACACTTAGTAGTGATCTATCAACTAGGAATGAGCATTAACTTGCCAAAATTCAATTCTTGAAAATCATTTACCAACTAATGCCAAACACTCCTTTATCTGAGATTATTGAGAATTTCCAAAGACTTTTAAAGAGCTGATTTAAACTGAATGAAATCTTTTAGCTATCAAAATTGAGACTCAAAATAGGTTGTTTCAAGACTACAAGCAAGCAATAAGAACAACTTTTACTCTATTAAGATGTAAAGACTGAAAATGACTGAATTAAGGTAATGTCTAAAACAAAATCCAAAGTAAAAGCAGCTAAACAAGAATTAAACTACAAGCAAGTATACAATCAAACAATCAGCCAACTAAACAACTTTGATCATGCATTCATCAACTTTTACACTAGGAAAATAGCATGCCATTGACAGATTAAGTGGAACCAAAATCAGAACTATTGAAACCTTTTGTAGAAACCATTGGGAAGAAGAGGAGTGCTGAACTCTCTTATCCTAGTGATAACCACCACCTTATCACAAGATCAACTAATCAACTATAATCATCAGCTACAAATCAACAGAAATGATCATCATGGCATGGAATCTTCATAAATGCTAAGCTTGAACTGAAATCACAACAACAGCTACAAATCTTCTTCAAAGTCAGTTATGATCATTCAATGATCATAACAAACTCAATTCAGCAACACAATGATCAAATAGGAGCAAGGTATGAACAGTAGAATGAAGATGAGATTTGGCGGGAAAAGGAGAATTCAAATTTCATTCATGGAAAGTTGTTACAAAGTTGTTGTAAAGCTGCTAACAATCTAACTAACTCAAGAGTTTGTCAGACTCTTGAGTAGTTAAGCTAAAAAGGAAGAAAGTTGAAAGGAAAATGTAAAGTGTGTGTTTTCTACAATTTTAACTACTAATGCAAATGAGGACTAGCAGGCTATTTATAGGCTTGAAGAAGGAGTTTGTTGGGGATGATGACGTGTTGAGACCAATCCCAGGTCTCCACGTGGCATGATTCTGCAAAACTGATCTTCAAAGTATGAACAAGAATTGGGGTTTTCTTCTTGAGCGGATTTCAGGTTAATTGATGTTTACCAATGGATTCGTCTCTCAAAAATAGGCACTTTTGGTGTTTATAACTTTTCATAATATTCAGTCTAGCTCAAAAACGATCCTGGAAAAATTTTGGTTTCTTGAAGAAGATACGTGGCACGCTCTGACTGGTTGAAATGAGGTCACACGGATCAAACTGTTGTGATCTTCTCATTAAATGTGGAGGCTGCTAGTGGGTATTAAATGCACCTATTTGGCAATCCGTGTGCAATATATACTTGTTTCTTATTGGTCCAAACTTACATCACATGGATTGATCTTGAACTAGTTTCCAAAATAGACAGATTTAGCCCCTAGACTTTGGCAGTTTGCACTTTAAGGCTTGTACTTCATTTCTTTGGCACATTTAATCCTCCCAACTTCATCTTTAAGCAGAATTGGTCCTTTGACTTTGTTGACTTGATAGTTGACCAATTTTGACTTTGATCTTGACTTTGTTCAATATTTGCACTTTAGTCCTTCAACTTTGGCAGTTTGTCAAGATAGGTCCTTGTACTTCAAAGTCTTGTCACTTTTGATCCTTTTTTGTCTTTTTCATCAATTTAAGCTTGATAATTCCTTGCTTGCTTGAAAATGTATCCTTTTACCTACACAAGTGAACACAAACACAAACATACCACATAATACTGTTTTTGCAAGATAAATTGGTATTTTGCTTCTTGTTTTAGGGTTATTTGTTGATAAAAGGATATGATTTAGGCTCATATCATCATTCTAAAGTTGTAACATCATCATTGGGTAGTTTCTTGATATCTTTCAATTTTGTTTTCCCTAAAGGCACACCTAAAACTCTGTTAACTAGTTCAGGTGTAATAAAGATATCACCATTGGTCAGCTTCAACTTCATTGAGACTGGATCAAAATTATTAACTACAAAATGACCTATCTTAACTGGTATCTTATCTGGGGCCATTTGAATAAAGGAACCAAACCCAATTTCTATCAAATCTTTCATCTGAGATGTCGTTATATTTTTCATTAAGTTAAACAAAACTGATGGAGAAGCTCTAGTTCTAACTGAGCGCCATTCATCTTCTACGTTATCCTTCCTCTTCGTCTTTTGTTTAACTTTATCATCTTCATCATCTTCGTTTAACTTTGTAACCTTTAGTTTAATTGCAACACAGTCGAGCATCGTCTCACTACCATCATGATCTCTATCACGAATAAAATGTTCCCCAAGAGCATTCTCCATATCTAGTTGATCAGCGTGAGAAACTCTTTCAACAGAACTAATTTCAGTATTTGCTCCAATTATCGAATCCAGATTAAATTCTTCTAACAGTTTCCTAGCATCAGAGAATTTCTCACGGCTAACAAACCTTCTCTTTGAGTCCCTTTGGCTATCTTGTTTGGATGATTTCTTTCTTTTCTTTATAGTAGAATGTAAGATAATACTACTAGCTTTCAATGATGATATATTTCGAACATCCTTGCGGAAGAACTTTGTAATTTTTCCTGAGAAAAAAAATTACAAAAAATAAATGTTAATATTAAAAGCTTATATATATATATTATAAAAAAGGTTTAATTATTTTAAGTATGATAGAAGAATTTTCACATGTGAAAAAACTATTTTATATATATTTGCAAGGCAAGTATACAGAATTTTAACTTGTGAATAGAGTTTTAATGATTTACCTTGATTACGTTTCTTCTTAATCATGTTGTTGATCTTTAGACTCTTTTTGGAACTGGATGATGATATTTCTAAAATACATATAAAATAAAATTCATTATTCACATATGGAAGCAAAAAATATTATTGTTCTAAAATATAAAAATTCGTTAGTTTTTTTATATACAAAATATACAAGCAAAAATATACAAAAAATATAAAAAACACAACAGATATAATCCTTTTACATTTCATCCAATTATAGGTTAAACATATATAAAAAACTTCATATTAAGAAACAAATTCAAAAATCGTATGTATTAAAATAATAATAAATATACCCCAGGAATTTTTACTTGTGAAAAGAGGTTTAATTATTTTAATTATATTACAGAGAAAAAGAGGTCTAATGATCGACATATTCAAAAAAATCTAATAAAGTATTAACTAGATTTTTCACATGTGAAATAAGTTTTTACAAATTTATTCAATTAATATAAAGCAAATATTGTTTGTATCATCTTCATGCATGAAACGTGATATATTGCAACAGATTGTTATTCTAAAAAAAATATACTAAGAAATTATCTATGCCTTACTGTTATGCAACAAATTATAGATCTGCTAGTTTTAAATATGAACAAAACTCATTATTAACACAAAAGTATAATTAATCTTTAATTTAACAAGTTTAAAACAAAATTAAATCCGTAAAAATATAAACAACTTGATATTAAATATAAATTGAAATATAAATCTGGCCTAAAAATAACTGACAAAAACATATATAAAATAATTAAATACATAAAAATTACCTGTTATAGGATTTTTTTGAATCCTCTTTCTAAAATTATATTTGTTCATCCTTCGATCAGAATCTGAACTTCCTATAAGAAATAATATATATAAATTAGTATATAAGAATCAAAATATATTTATTAGAAGTAAAACAGAAAAATAGTTGTTACCTAAGCCGATAGGTGATTCCATATCAAAGATAATAGCAAATCTAAAATAAATGAAATTAAAAAGAGAGAATGAAAAAATGGTTGGTGAGATGTGATAAGTACAGAGGAAGAATAAAAAAAAGGAGTAATATGTTTAAAATAAAAGTATAAAAATCAAAAAGTGGTTGGTGAGGTGGAAACGAGCTGAGCTACTCGTGAAAAGCTTGGGATCGGATCGGTAAAAAGCTCAAACGAGCTGAGCCTAGACGAGCTCGAACTCGAGCTCGAGCTTAAGCTGCAGCTCGTTTATTAAACGATCTTGAGCCCGAGCTTTACGTACAAAGCTCGTATGAGCTCGCGAGCCAAAATGGTAAGACTCGAAACGAGGCAAGCTCGAACTCGAGCTTTATACACTTAAACGAGCCGAGCTCGAGCCCTGGCGAGCTTGAGCTCGGCTCGGATTGTTTCCACACGTATTTGTGCCGCCTTAAGTCATGCCTTAAAAAACGCAAAAGCTTCAGCTTAGCCGCAAAATCTTGAGGCTTGGTCTTGCCGCCACACTACTCCTTACGCTATTTAGAACCTTGCTTAAAAGGATAACAACTGTTTGAGCCAATTACCTTTCTATCTAATGGGCTACTATTTCTTGGATTTATGTAACTTGCAGACAAAATCTAAATAACTTAGGGTATGTTTGTTTGAGGGTGAAGCTATTGTAGGCTTAGGCTTAAAAAAAATCATTGTTCAATTACTCTTCTTTGGCTATATAATATAGATTCATACATTTAACTGAAAAGATTTGATAAAAGTAACAATTAACCATTATCTTTTTAACAATAATTTGGAATTTGCTATTTTTTTATTAATGTAATTACTTTTTTATTTTAAGTAGACTCTTTTTATATAAAAATGCTAGAAAAAAGGGTAAGGCAATTGATATTAAAGAAAAATATAAAAATAAATTAATATATTAAACATACTAGACAAAAAATATTATTCTACTACGTTTTTCACATGTGAAAAAATTAAAATATGAATAAAAAATGACTTTGTTTTATTTTATGACGATGTTACGATCATATCAAAAAATTAGAATTAGATTTATTAATAACTTTTGGAATATTTGTAATTAAAAAATAAATCATTAAAAATACTAAAGAAAAATATTATTCTACTATATTTTTCACATGTGAAAACAATATTACAAAAATTAAATAAATACTATTTAATTACTTTGTTATATTTTTATTATTATTACTTCATGAATTCAATCAAACAAAGTAAAGAAATTCAAAATCTACAGTTACATATTAGTAAATTTCTATTAAAAACAAAATTGTACTTAAAAAAACTAAAATTGTGGGCCTAAAAAATAAATGTATGACCCAAATAAGGGGGCTAGGTAATTGGTACTATTTTTGGATTTACAGAACTAGTCCACCAACATTAAACCAATATCCTAGTACTGTAAACAAACTTTTATAACCATTTTTATATAAAGCGTTCATTTTCCCCCAAAATCGTTAGAACCCTAAAACATAGCACAATAAAAATACAGCTAAAAAACAAGAGTTCACATAGTCAAAAGGTAAATTCGTATGTGCAATTCTTTATTTTCAAAGTTATTAGTCGAATATTATTGGGATTCTTTCTATAAGTTTTTGGATTTCTATAAAATTGACTTATATTCATTAAGTTTAAGAATCTGCTTGATTATGTATAAATGCAAATGAATCCATTTCATTATTGAATAGAATTTTTTTCGTTTTTTATTATGTTTTGTTTGATTTAATTGGTATATTAACAATAAATTTTGATTAGGTATAATTGTTACTAATGATACTAGGAGTGATGATGATATGAATGAACTTATGGCTAATAAAAAAGACCAATCTGATAACAATGATACTAGTAGTCATGACATAAGTACTAATAGTGGAGTCATTTTCTTATACAAGGCCTACATCACAAGTAGATTCAAGTCATAAGGAAAAGGTTGTAGGAGAATGAAGTAATCCAGTTGTAAGGAAATTAAAGGAAAATATGTTTGTTTGATTGGAAAGGAAGCCAAAAAAATTGGTTTAAGCCCTGTTTGTATCAAATGTGCTGTTCTAGGTATAACAAACTGGAAAACTTGGGACTATATCCTTAAGACTGAAACAACGAATGTTTAAAGATAATGATGATGATAGTAGTCCTTTTATTGCAGAACCTAGTTAATAACTTATGTTAGTAGTTGTGTCTTAGGCATGTGTAGACTGATAGGTTTATGTCATTGCTTGTAATTTTATTTATGTTAGTAGTGTATGTATTTTGCTATTTGAATGTGTACTTTCATAAAACTAGAAACACCATGCAAAAATAATACTGCAATTGCAGAAGATAATAAAAATACTGCAATTGCAGAAGATAATAGAAATGAAAATGATTCAATGAAGATTAATAACTTATGTTAGTAGTTGTGTCTTAGGCATGTGTAGACTGATAGGTTTATGTCATTTCTTGTAATTTTATTTAGTTTATTCAACCTCAATGAATTCTAATTAAAGTGTATGTATTTTGCTATTTGAATGTGTACTTTCTTTAAACTAGAAACACCATGCAAAAGATAATACTACAATTGCAGAAGATAATAAAAATACTGCAATTGTAGAAGATAATAAAAATGAAAATGATTCAATCAAGGATTGTAATTAAAGAGTTATATACAATAAGACAGTATAAACACAATATTATGATATATTGTGTTGTTTATGAGTTACCTAACGACTATTTTTGATTCCAAATTACCCAATTTTTAAACAGAATAATATATTTTCACATGTGAAAAATTGTAAAACTATAACACAAAAAATTAAAAATAGACATAAAAATTTATTTCCTTAATATAAAACCAAAACAAAATATATTATATAGCAAAACATAATACATGGATATATAATGTTTAGCAAAAAATAATACAAGACACCAGCACAAAACATAAAATCATAGCCTTCAATTCTTCATTCATGTCCTAAATTTTCATGTAGCCCATTCCCAAATGGAGAAACTAAACTTTCAGAAAAGCTTAATACTGTTGGGTATTTTAAAGGTTCATCGAATATTTCGAGATTGTTTTTAATTGAATCATAGGATACAAGACTATACCCAAGCTTCAAAAAAAGTTTTCCATCAGCTGAAATCCATAAAGAATCACAGAATCTTGCCCAATCACTGTATAAAATAGAGCAAAAAACAATATATGATTTAAAGACTAAGTATGAAATCTAATTTTTAATAATTAGTTTTATTAAATATGGAAAATATGATTTTATACCTTGATGTAGCATTGCGATTTGGCTCCTGACCAGGATATGTTATGGTAGTTAGCTTTGTCCAACAATCTTTAAGAATCTATATATCAGCGAAACTTTCTTTATCATAGTTGGATATTATGCACAACCATTCCCCAAAAGACCAAATTCCAAAGTTTTCTCATGTTGAAGATAAGCAGGCTGCATAATTTCAGAATAGGTTTCTTTTTCCAAATCAAATGAAATTAGCTTCCATGACTTTGGAATATTAATAGATCCAACTAACCAATAAACATAACCCTTAAAATAAAAACCATCATTTTTGAAATCATAATTAGATGGAAAATCTTTTTCTATATCCTTCCAATATCCATTATTTAAAGAGTAAATGGAAGCTTTATTAGTTTTTGCATTTATACAAACAACTTTATAATCATAATTTGTGGTATAACCAAAATCAATCCTTACTTGATAAGTATGTTCACAATGAAAACAACCATGTACCTTTCTACATTTATGTGTACTTGGGTTTAAAATATAAAGACCTGAATCATTTAAAATACAAACCAATCCGTTACATGAACCCACCACCCTGAGATAGTCATTAGCATAAAATGGATTATGCCTGATTTCCATCTTTTCATCCATCTTAAACAACATAGAATCATCAAGAACAATATTGTATACACCTTCAAGATTTCTAATAATAGCATGCTTGTATTTTGCCTTTTTAGCATGTTGTTTAATGAAATCTTTGTCAGGTATCACTGACAACCATTCTTTGCATACAAACTTGAACATTAACAAGCATTCAACTGGAATACAAATAAAAAATTTGAATATTATGTCATAGATAAGAGCTGGAATTGAGTTGTTCATTGTTTTTGATTTTTGGTTATTCATTGTTGAGAATGAGTTTGTGTTATCAGGAGATTGGGAGATTGTGAGATTATGAGTTTTTAAGTTTGTGAGTTTTGAAATAGATTATTTATAGATAATTCTGGACACTAAAGTTTGTTGTTAACTGTGACATATTTATTTAAAATAACCTTTTGATCTTCCACTTCTATTCATCTTCTCTTAATATAATTAAATTTTTTATTTTCATAATACTAGTTATAATTTATTTAAAGATTATATACATTATTATAAGTTACTGTGGTTGTCCTTTCGTTTAACTTGGTTGCAGTTTGGTCACTATTTGGTTGCCCTTTACTATTTGAAATAACAGTTTGTAATCATTTTTGAAAATATATTTTTTTATTAAAATGTGCACATGTGAAAAATATAAATTACAATGTGTTTGAAACTTGCTAAAAAGAGATTAAGACTTGATTTCAAATATGTTTTTTAATTAAATAATTTAATGATATATTCTTAAGACGATAATATATAATACAAAATATCATTAACTAAATTTTAAAGATTAAATTTTTTTTTTCTTTTTTAAATTTTTCACATGTGAAAAAGTAATTTAAATTTTATAATAATTTTTTAACTAGAAATGAAAAATATTAACCGTCACATACTAACCGCTACCTTTTCACATACTTAACCATGGAAAAAGGAAAAACGGTTTCCAAGGCATAAACCTAACCACTACCTTTTCACATACTTAACCATGGTTAAGCATTTATAACCGCTCATAATTTCTGCTATAAAATCAACTGACACATTATTTGTACATCCACTTGCAAAAATTGTTTTCATATCCAAAGAAAAAAATCATTTTCACACAAATAAAAATGGCTTCTTCCAGTTCTCTTAAACGAAAATCTGTTTCAACTGAATCTGAATTGAAAAAATCAAAATCTTTTACTCCAACTCTCGATGAACTTTTTAAAATTACTGGTGAGAAACAGGTTGAAGATGTTTTTAACTCTTTCTTCAACAAAGAAATTCAAGAAGAAAATGAAGTAGTCAATTTTCTACGAAAAAATTATGTTGTTGAAGACCGAATTCGTACAACATCTAAGTTGATCGATGAGTTGGGTGGCAAAAGGAGCTCTTCTGAATATTCTAAATATGTTTTTAAATGCGAACAAAGAAGGAGAGGCTGTTTGATAAGATTGAGAAGATGGAGGGCTTGGTTAGCTTTTTAGAGAATGAACCTTTTGACGGGGTAGATGATGATGATACTGCTATTTCTGATGAGGAAGATGCTGGTGCTGGTATTGCTGATGATCATGAGGATTCTGTTTAAGATGTTTTTATTTGATTTAAATTTCTTATGTTTGTTATGCTTGTTAAGTTTGTTTAAAACTTTATGTTTGTTATGTTTGTTTAAATCTTATGGTATTTGATATGTTTGTTTAAAACTTTATATTTGAATGATTTAATTTCTTATAATTGTTTTTAATTTTTGTTTCTTATGCTTATTTCCTAATTTATATATTTAAAACACAATTATATTTTATATATTTTTAATTTGAAGTTTATAAAATATGAAGATTTGAACTGTTCACATGTGAAAGTACTAATTAAATATTATAATATTTTGTAGTTCGTGAATTTAATATAAAGAATTATAACTTCTTTATAAATTTGTTCTACTGTCATCCAACTAGGTAATAGTTGTTTTAACATTTGGATTTTTTCACATGTGAAAAAATATTATATAGAAAAATATTAAAGATTTATAATTTTTCCCATGTGAAAATTGTTACAAAAATTAAATGATAGTGTTTTTTACTATTTCATTCTCTGTTTTATTTTATGAAATCATTAATTAGATTAATCACCAATTTATAAATTTATTTAGAAAAATATGGTTAGATTAATAACCAAAACAACAAGGTATACTAGGCCATTAGTGAAAAATTGTTTCACTAAAAAGACAAGATTGGGTCTGAATGTCATCTTGAAATATCCAGTAATTAAAGTTTGGGCCTAAATTTTGAACTTAAATAACATAAACCCAAAAAATATGGTCTATTATCTCCGTCACAATAAAAAACAAACATTTACCAAAAAAAAGTCAATTCACTTTCCACACACACACTGAAAACGTTACACAAGAAATCTAGATCGGAACACATTTCTAGCTGATATATCTGATCAAAAATCAACAAACGTTATAAAAAAAGTATGCATTAATCAAACTAATATGATCTATGTTCCTTATTAATGATGAAAATGAATCATAGATTTATTAATAGATTATTGAATTGAGATATCTTTAAAAATATGTTACTTATTAATTTTTTATTTTTTTTTGTAATTAGATAGTTAGATTATAATTTATGTATAACTATTTCTAGAATAAGGAGTATAAATTATTTGATATAAGTAAATACAGATTTAAACTTTTTGCTGTGTAATCGATAAATGTAGTAATAACAAACATTCAACTAGAAGACAAATCATGATTTTGTATATGATGTCATAGATAAGAGATGGAATTGAAAGGTTCATTTTTTTTTGAATTTTGGGTATTCATTTTGAAATGAATTTGTGAGATTATGAAATTGGGAGAATTTGAGATTCTGAATCTTTGAGTTTGTTAATTACGAAATTAGGAGATTTGTAGATATTTCTAGACACTCAAGTTTCTTGTTAACTGTGCCATATTTTAAAAGTAACCTTTTGGTCTTCCACTTTTATTAATCTTCTCTTAATATAACTAATTTTTTTATTTTCATAATACCATTTTTAATTTATTTAATGATTATATACATTATTATAAGTTAGTATGGTTGTCCTTTGGTTTAACTTGGTTGCACTTTGGTCACTATTTGGTTGCCCTTTACTGTTTAAAATAACAGTTGGTAATCATTGTTGAAAATATAAGTTTTTTACTCAAATGTGCACATGTGAAAAATATAAATTACAATGTGTTTGAGATTTGTTAAAAGGAGATTAAGACTTAATTTCAAATATGTTTTTTAATTAATTAATTTAATGATATATTCGTAAGACGTTAATATTTACTACAAAATACTATTAACTAAATTTTAAAGATTAAAATAAAAAATATTTTTTTGTTCTTTTTTAAAATTTTCACATGTGAAAAAGTAATTTAAAATTTTCTAATAATTTTTTTGTTTTAAATTATTTTAAACTTACTGACTGCTAACATTAAATGAATGTTGCCTTTTTAAAGATGATTATCCTTTAGGTGAATTTTATTGCACTTTGGTTACTATTTTGATGCCCTTTAATATTTTTTTATTAATAGTTATTCTAAACTTAATGAGTACTATCATTATTGATGTTTGGTTTCCTTTGCTTTACTTCTGAGTTAACAAATTTTTTCGATGCCACGTTCAATCTATTTAAAAAATGAACTCTTCATCTTCTATTCAATTTATCTTCAAATAAATAAAGTAATTTTTAAACATTATTTTAAATTATTATTACTCTATTTAATAAAAATAATATCGCTCCCCTTTTGGTTAAAGTTAGTCAGTTTTGGTTTCTATCATGTTGACCTTTACTAAAATGTGCACATGTGAAAAATATAGTATTAATTAATTTTTACTAAAATGTGCACATGTGAAAAATATAATTTTTCATCTTTAATATTTTTTTTTCACCATTCTAATTATCGTATATGTAATTTAGGTGTAATAGTTATCTAATTAGAATTTTTCTTTTTACAATTCTAATTTAGTTGTATATGTAATTTAAAGTACACAATAATTTAAGGTTTTGTATTAGTTCACATGTGAAAAATTGTTATAATTTAAGGTTTTATATTTGTTCACATGTGAAATTATTCTAGTGTATTTTACATTATGTCTAATGAAAAATATTTTGAAAATACGTACTACTCATTTTTACTAATACTAGAAGGAAACGAAATATTAACCGTGTACAATTTACTTTATCATAAAAAAATGTATCAAACGGTTCCAAAATGAAAATATTAACCGTCACCTACTATACCATGGAAAAAGAACAAACGGTTTCCAAGGCATTAAAATAACTGCTGCATTTTCAGATACTTAACCATGGTTAAGCATTTATAACCGGTGATAATTTCACCTATAAAACCAACTGACACATCATTTGTACATCCACTTGCAAAAAATTGTTTTCATATACAATTTAAAAAACCAATTTGACACTAATAAAAATGGCTTCTTCTTCTTCAAGTTCTCTAAAAAGAAAATCTGTTTACTCTGAATCAGATACAAAAAAATCAAAATCATTAACTCCAACTTTAGATAACCTTTTCAAAACTACCGGTCAGAAAAAGGATGAAGATGTTTTTAAATCTTTTTTTAACAAAGAAACTGAAGAAGATAACGAAGTGGCAAGTTATCTTCGGAAAAAAATTTATGTTGTTGAAGATCGACTTAGTACGTTAAGTAAGTTAATGGATGAGTTGTTTGGAAAAAGGAGCTATCCTCAATATTCTAAATATGCATATGAAATTAAATCGAATCAGCGTAGGTTAGATGATAAGATTGAGATGATGAAGAACTTGGTTAGCTTTTTAGAGAAGGAGCCTTTTGATGGGGGAGGATGATAATGATGATGGTATTGCTGATGAGGAAGATGATGCTGCTGGTATTGCTGAGGAGGATGACGACGATGTTTAAGTTTGTTTTATTTGTTTTAAATTTCCCTATCATTTTATGGTATTTGTTATGTTTGTTTAAAACTTTATATTTGAATGATAGAATTTCTTATGATTGTTTCTTATTTATGTTTCTTATGCTTATTATGTATATATTTTTAATTTGAAGTATATAAATATGAAGATTTTAATTGTTCACATGTGAAAGTACTCATTGAATATTAAAATATTTTGTACTTCGTGAAATAAAATATAAAAAATAATAACTTCTTTATAAAATTGTACTACTGTCACCCAAATAGGTAATGGTTGTTTTAAGATTTAAATTTTTTCACATGTGAAAAATTATTACAAAAATTTAATTATAATCTTTTTTAATTATATCTTTATTTTATTTATTATTTAATTAGATTACAATCAAGACAATTGAAACAAAAATTTATAAATTTGTTAATAAAAATAGCTTATAAATTATTCAAATGTGAAAATACTCCTTAAATATTTAAGTATTTTTTACTTAATAGAAGCAAAAATATTAAAGATTAATAATTTTTCACATGTGAAAATTCTTACAAAAATTGAATGATAGTGTTTATACAAGTTTCTAAGTGAATATACTTATCAAAATGGGGGGGACCTACATGCAATTTTGCAAAAAGTAAGGGTTGACCAAAGTCATAACCCCCCTAGTACCCTTTTCTCTTTATCGCAATAAACACACTAACTCAAAAACCCTAAGCTCCTATTGTTATACCTTCGTTACTTGATCTTTCAAGTGTTCATTGGCTTATATCATTAATACTTTCTAGGTACTAATTTGATTATATGTTTATCTATACTTTTTTTTGGTATCTATACTACTTGTGCTTTATCATATCTATTCTAATCCAACAGATCGCCTTAATCAGATTAGGGTTTCGATTTGATTTTTGCTCGAAACATGTAATAGAGTTAGGGGCTTCGTTTATTCGACTTAGATATACCTAGGTTTTGATGGCTAAGCTTTATAATCAGTATCGAACCCGTAATCTAATCATACAGACTTGCCCAGATTTCAATGATCATTGTGATGGGACATTGCGATGGGACATTGTGATGGTTCATTGCGATAGTATCGCCCAAATTTGTTATATAAGTAAATACAAATTTAGTAATAATTTTAGACCATTAAATACCGATTTATTGAGTTATTAAGTTTAAAATGTATGATATGATTAATAGTTTTAGTAAATAAAATATTTCATTAATACAACTTTATATTTGCACATGTGAAAAAAAGAAGGAATTAAGTATATAACAAGGTATATTCAACTAACTATCTTTAAAATGAGAATTTCTTTTGATACTTTTAAATAAATGCTTCAATCATAATAAGCAAAATTAAAAAATGTTTAATATTATGTTAATTTCTTTGGTTCTAAATAATCAATTAGTTGAAATATAGTTTCAAATTCAATAAATATAATTTCAGAAAAAACTAATTATTTGTACAATTGTGTAGTTTTATACATGAAGTCTGTACGGACAAGATCGTCTCCACACCCGTTATATAATTCTCTAAGGTTTTTAAGTAAATCTCAAAAAAAATGTTTTAGTTAGTATGGGATTTGGGTATCTCATCGGTATGAATATCCATTACATTCCTTCGACATTATCTCAGTACATTATACATAATTTCAACCAATCTACAATGGAAATTAGGTTGAAAAATGGTTCAATTAAAGTAACTCCTGAATTGGTCAAAGAAGTTCTAGGAATACCTTTAGGTGGAAATGTTGTTGATACAGTACAGAATGATGAGCTCAAGAAAAGATGGGGAGATCAATTCAAAACAAATGTTACATCAAAAAGAGTATCTGAAATGATAAAAAAATCTGATGAATCCCAAATCATATTTAAGCTGAATTTCCTAGTTGTATTTTTCAGCGTTATGTGTGCCTCTAAAGAAGATGGAGGGTCGAATTTAGATATACTAAATTTCATAAGTGAAGATACTGACATAAAGAAACTTTATTGGAGCACTTTTGTGTGGAAATGTCTGAAAGAAACAAAGAAGCCAAAAAATTATTATTGTGGATTTGTTACGCTACTCATGGTATGATCAAGTTTATATAAATCAATTTAGTTATTGCAAAAAAAGTGATAAATTATATGATTAATTATATTTATCAAATGTTTCTTTGATAGCTTATATACTTGCATTCCACAAAATGTGATGAAGTATATGTGGTGCGGTCAAAACCTGCAGTGTCAACCTGGACATCTGATCTTATGAAAGACAGAGAGGAGTTTGAGTTGGAATATGGTAGATTTGGAAATCTTGCATTGCTTCCTATTGATGATCAATCATTCAAAGAACAACAATATGATAAAGATGTTAGTCTCTTGTTTTAAAATAATGAAACTATATTAAAATTATTTATTCATTTGATATTTATGAATTCTAATTCTAATTTTTTTTGTTCTTTTAAAATAGCTGCAAGATATGAAAGACAACATATGAGCAAGGCTATTCATTTTAGATGATGAAAAGAAGAAGTTGAAGGAATTGATAACTAAGTCAATCTCAATGTTTCCTGATGATAACAAGCTAAAGGAGTTTGAAGAAATTTTTAATGGTATGTTTCATCAATAAAAAGCTGGGGATGCAGAACATTCCATTAATTTGAATGTAACAAATTTTGAAGGAAATGATGCTGATAATATTTTTCAGGAATCTCCAAAAGACACAGGTTAGAAATCATGACACAATAAAACTATTTTAATTATATATTATTTTTAATATAATAAATTTTATATGATTTCAGACATTGATTCAGAATTTCAAAATAAAAATGGATGTGCGTATGAGAATGCCAAGAAGCGAGGTAGAGAAAAAAAATATAAAAAAGTAAAGTTGTGTATAAGAGAAGGCGTAATGCTAAGAAGAATGATGGTTCTGTGAACGATGTTAATGCAGTGAATGCTTCTAATGCAGTGAATGAAGGTTACACAACTGTTGATACTTTTAAAACATCTCATTCTGTGATTGCTTCTGATATAATGCTTATGATATAATGTTTTAAACATCATAGTCTAAAAATAAAAATAATCTTGCAGATAATGAAGAACAAATAACTAATGAGGCTAATAAGAAGCATGTTCCTGGTAAAAATCTTAGAAGGAGTGCAAGGAATTTACAAATGAGTCAAGATGCTTTTGTTTCACACATTGAAAAAGATGGTAATGACAAGAATGTGAATGATGATTATGATAATGCCGATGACGATGTAAATGATGATTATAATGAATCTAATAATGAAGCTAATCAGATTCAAAATTCTACAAAAACGTCAAAGGATGCATCAAGTTTTGCAATTGCAAAAAATATACAACTGCAAATTCAACAGAAAAAGGTAAGAGAAATTCTCAAAATTATTTTATATATATTTGATTGAAATTATAAATCAATACAATTAAAACATATGGAGTATCTAACAATTTAGAAAACCAAATGATGATGCAGAAAATGATGATGCAGAAAATAATGATGACAAAAACAAAAATAAAGATATTCTTAAGGAGCCTGTTCCAGTTAGAAGGTTAAAGAGAAGTGCGAGGAAAAATCAAGAAGATGCATCTAAATCTGACATTCAAGTTTCAAAAAAGATGCAGAATTCAAGTTCTAAACATGCTACATCAATTATATCAAAAAATGTGAACATTGGGCGGACAAAAAAAATTATGAAGACGCGTGCTCAGATGAAGGAAACATAGATTTTATATATTAAACTACAAGCTAGCATGAAGATTACATGAAGTTCTCACCATAATGACCAATTATGTAATAAAATCTTATTTTGTGTCTGAAAACTTGTTTTCTATGTAGATTTTAATATGAACTATCAGATTGTGCTTGTTATGGTTAAACCAGGGAATAAATGAATGACACTTTCACATGTGAAAATATCTAAATTTTATATAATTGAAATAATATGATTGGCATCTAAATGAGGTATTTTTTATTATGGGTGAACTCGATACCTTGTCGATATTTAACTGTTAATTAGTCGAGCAAAGCTGCAGATTAGCTTGAAAAGATTAAAATTTTATATATGAAATGACTATCAATAATTTATTTAATATTCTATGTTTTTAATAAATTCTAATAACAACTATCAATAAATTATTTAATATTCTATGATTTTAGAAAACTATGATAACGATTATCAATAAATTATTTAATATTTTTTTAATAAAGTTAATATTTAAATAAAAACGTTGATTTATTTATATATAAAAAAATTTATTAACCTTAAAATTGTTAACTTAATCAACGTTAGATAATTTATTTAGGCTGAGCTATCAAAAGCTGAAGATCAAAATATTATATGATTTGGGTTTGAGCTTGGCATTGAGATCGATAAAACCTTAGCTTAAAACGAGTTGAGCTTGATATCGAGCCTAAATAGCTTGATAAAATCTCAGCTCATTTATACTATTAATTTTAATAATGTGATTGACACTTTGACATGTCAAATAAATTGATTTTCATGTTATTTAAAAATTTTTTTTAAATAAAATGATAAAAAAAAATTAAGTGATAGATATAAATATTTTGTACAACCAAAAATTTACTCACCTAACATCACTCTAGTAAAAAAAACATAAATCATTCAATAGTATAAGCAAAAAGTCAAAACAAAATGATCTAAAGACTGAATATTACCTTCACTAAAAAACATTTCATGTTATCAACGATATTAATATTATACCATCTTATTATATCTATTGAAGATTTCTAATCCCCAATTTGAAGATTTCTAATTGAACATTTCAGATGGAAGAAGAAGATAATCACAAATTAAGACGGAGTGGAAGTAAGATTGATTTAATTTTTTTTTGTTTAATTCTTTTAGATTTATTTTAATTTATAATTAATTTGGTTCTAATATTATGGATTTAATTTTATTTTTTGGTTAGTTTATAAATTAAACAGCATATTATCTCTTTAAATGAAGTATTGTATATGAATTTCTTAATATGTTTAAACAGATGTAGTATACTGTAGTTGAAATGTAATGATTTTAAATGATTTTAAATAATTAATTGTAGTTATGTAGCTGAAATATTTTTGGGTTTTTGCAATGTAAAAAATGATTACATTTAATGATAAATGTCATAATTATACTTAGATAAATAATTAATGATTAATTGAGTTATTAAATGATAGTTTGTTCAAGTAATAAAGATGTTTTTTATATGAAATTAATATTTTCACATGTGAAAATTATGAAATGTTTTATAACTATGTTACTGTATTAAAATGTTCGTTGAAACATAATATTTATATAGTTAATTCAAATAAATGCAGGAAAAAGAAATGAATCCAACGAACAAGAACCCTGTAGTTCAAAAAGGGAAAAAAGAGATGTTGATGAAGAGTATAATCATAACAAGGAAAAAAATTGTTTATCTGTTGATAAAAAAAGTGACGGTACAAGAAAAAAAAAAGTTGATGAAGATGATAATTCAATATGTGAAGATGAGAAAAAATGTAAAGAAAGCATTCGTTTAAGAGCAACAATAAAATCTTTTCACACTGCAATGAGTGATCTTAGCCTAGAGAGGAAGGAATGTTTGGAAAAAATGGGATTTGAAAGTATGATAAACATGCCAATATTCCAGCTACCTGGTAGACTAGGTTTGTATGTCATACAAAACCTAGATACTCAAAAAAAACTCTTAACTTGGAGAATGGTGTGATTAACATCACTCCGAAAGCAGTCCAAGACATACTTGGAATTCCACTTGGGGGGATTTCAATAGATTCATTACCAGCAAGAAAATCAGATGACCCTTTCATTAAAAAATGGAAATCTCAGTTTACTAAGAGTGATATACGACCGAACGACATCAAGGATGTTATACTGTCTACAGACGATGCTGGCGAGCTTTTCAAGATGAATTTCTTAATGCTTTTTGCAAATTGTATGGGCATGTGTGAAAGCAGTGGAGTTTGTATAATGAAGATTTTAAAACGAATAAATGTTGACGTCCAAGTTGAAAAAGTTGACTGGTGCAGTTTCATTATTGAATGTTTGATTACAAGCACAGAAAAATGGAAAAAAAAATCCTAATAGTTACTACGCAGGGCCAATCACTTTAATGATTGTAAGTGTTTTCCGTTTTAGAAATTTATATACTCTTGTTTCTTCAATTTAATTGAATACTAATATTGAATTAATATAATCTTGTTTTGAAGCTTCTATACCTCACTTGGACAAAATTTGATGAACGTAAAGTCTTAGCTGAAAGACCAGCAATTAAGGTATGGAAACAACCAATGTTAAATTACAGAGATAAAATTGAACATGAAATGTACGGAGCGTTTGGAAAGCTAGAAATCCTTGAAGATCCTTACAAATATGATATACAAGCAGAGGTAAGCTTTTTGGTACTAATGATATATATTTATTTATTTGTTTTCACATGTGAAAGACTAAAAGATCATGGTACTTCAGAGATTATTAAATTTGAAAAAGTTATTTATCTTAGCATTTGCTTTATATGTAAAAAGTATCTATGCATTGCTATGGAACTTATTGAGTAAATAATAATTATCAGGTCTACGTTCAAATGATTGAAAAAAGCTATTTCAACATGACCCAAGAGATAAGAATGTAATTCAACTTTAAATGAAGGAATTTCGAAATTTCCAGATAATGAGGAGCTTAAAAACTATCAAAAAAAGTTTTTAGAAGTTTTTGGAAAGAAGAATCAAATATGGAATGAAGGGAAAGAAGAACAAAGAGATAAGGATTCTGATTCTATGAAAAATGATGTGGAAAATGACGATACGTATGATGATGGTAAGGTTAACAAGAATGTTGTTGAGACATATGTAGTTCAAGAGAAAGATAAAGTTAATAAGGAATCAGATAATATGGAAGAAGAATCTGAAGACATGGAGAATATTGAAAACAAAGCGGAAGATAAAGGTCGGTAATATTTTAATAATATTTTTATTTGACAATATTTGTTTCAAATTAACAGTTAAATGGTTAAGAATTCTTAAAAATTCACAAAATATAAAAAAATTGAAGGCAAACATGAAGGCGAAAAAATGAAGCAAACGAGGATCATGTAGATAAAAATTTGCAGAAGAAGGATACAAAAGAACTGAGTTCTACATCATTGCAAAAAGAAGATGAAGAATCTAATACGCTTGCTATTGTTTTGTATAATGTTTGTCACCGTCATCCATTAAATATTTTGATGCCAGATGAGGTAATTATTATATAATAACAAACTTTTTTATTATATAATTCAATACATTGAGTTCTTGGATAATTTTTAACATATATTCCTAATATTAAATAGAATACGGAGAAACAAAATGATACACCAGAAATCATAAATATAGAAGATTCTGATTCAGAGGATGAAGAGAAAGACTTTGGTGGAGATAGAAATGTAACAGAAAATTCTGATTCTGATTATAACGGAAAGTTTTACAAATCAAAGTATGAGCTTATACCAATAAATCCTACAGACGAACTTCAAGATGATGAAATTCTTATTGGAAATACACTATTTGCAATGATTTTAAAACCAAGGTAAAAAACATGTATTTGTTTTTTAAATGTGAAATTTTTTTGTTGGATAACATGATTAATTATTTAAAATGATTTGAATTTAAACAGCGAAGTTATATTTGAGACAAAAACTGGAGTGAAGGTATTAGCATTGGTAATGGAAAGCTTGGCGACAGGTTTGATGGTTCATTATGAAGTCATAGATGCATGGTCCGAGTTGTTAAATAGTATTAAACACATAAAAAAACATTGCTTCAGAACTGGATTTATGGTAAGATTATTAACATTCAAACTTGATTATAAAAATATACTGATGAAAATTTTTAGATTATAATTGCTGTTATTCATTCTTGCATATGCAGGATAGAGACTTCATGGATATTAAGATAGACGCAAGAATGATAGTTAAAATTTAAGAAACTCATGGACGAAGTTAAAAACAACGAAGCATTAATGAATCTTAAAAAGATTGAATGTGTAAGTTCAAGCATAATTAAGAGAAATATAAATAAACATACATATAAAATTTACTTAAAAAATGTTACTCATATGATTTAATACTTTGTATGTAGGTGTTTTTCCCAATATGCTTTACTGAACATTTCTATCTTGTTTGTTTCGACCTGGAGTTTGGAAGGTTCTTATTGATTGAAAACAAATGTGATGAAATTCATTGTGATGATACAAACCACCTCATAGCCAAAGCCTTGGTAAGTTTTAAATAATAAATTAATAAAAAAAAGTTAATAAAAAAGCTGATGATAATTCTTATTTTTACAGCATTTTGTTGTTATTGATTATCTTGAATCAATAAACCATTCAAGTTATGAAAAACTTAAAAAAGCAAAGTTGCAAGTGGTTAAATTGGATGTTGTGAAAAAGATTAATCATACAGACTCCCGAATTGTGATTACGGCAACTATGGATTGCTTTATCAGTGATGTTGAAAAATTGAAGAATGCATTTATGATAGGAAAACCCTATTCACAAATGCATATATTGAGAAAGAGGATGGCTACAAAAATTTTGATGTCGAAAGTTAATGTTAAAAGTAATCGTTTTAGGAAGATGGCCGACACATGCCACAATAAACTCGATTGTCGAAATTTACTTAATATTTTAGTTGAAACTGCAATTAGAAACCGTAATGAACGTATTGCTTCAGCTTATAGTTAGTATTGCAAGAAGCATTTCTGTAAATATTAAATTTAGAATACATTTTTAACAATTTATTTTATGTTTACTCTATGTGTACTTTTAACTTAATTTTAAATGTTGTTTTTAAAATCTGTAGGATGGAATAGAATATTTAATTTTGTCAGAGAACACAATGTACAACTATGTAAAAGTTTATTTTTGTTTTGCAAAGTTAAAAGGTTTTATTTTTAAGTTAATGTACTTTCCGAAAGAAGGTATACACAGATGGAATGGTATCCTTCATCTTATGTTGTTGCTAAAGAAAGATTGCCAAATTTTAAAAAGAATGGATTTAAAAGATATTATATTCTGACTTTGAAAGTATTCTCAATTAAAATTGATGGACACATATCTCTAATGTTTGAAGTATATTAACAGATATATGTAACGTTTGCGTTTTAAATAATGCATATTATATGCTAGAAGTAGCTTGTCTACGCGTGTTATGTGATGTGTGTGTGTCTTTTATTGTAACAAAACGATATATGTTTTTGTATATTAACAGATATATGTTTGAAGTATATTAACAGGTATATATTTGTTTTCATTTTCATTCAAAAACAAGCATGATTCACATGTGAAAGTTTTTATTATGGTTAAAAAAACAACGTGTTTAACAAGCCCAATGACCCAATGTATATAAAAAGCCCAATGGCCCAATCGACTGTTCAGTTAACACATAAAAATATACAAAATTAACATTATTGGATTAATCAAATAATAAAATACAAACATTTTAGAAAACCCAGAAAAAAACATAAGCCATTCAATTTCAAAATCAAAATATTGAAAGACTCATTTCATACTAAAGTATTCAAAAATGATCAATGAAGTAGATACCCAAAAGAAAAAAGAGATAAAAAGTAAGATTAATATTGCTTTTTTAAGATTTTTTTATTACTTATTATCCAAATAAATCTATACTAATGTTTAAATTTTATTTTATTTTAATTGCAGAAACCTACAATCGAAAACGCAAAAGTACACAAAAAAATCCGAATAAAGAAGATATCTTTGATTATGGTAAGATTTTATATAAATGTATTATTAATTTTTGTACTTATTATATATTGTTATGAACATCGATTAAAAAAATAACATCCTGATGATTATTGAAGTGAGTAGCAGTAAAGATTATATCTTGATGATTATTGATTAAAAAAATAGCTTATCCTGATGATTATTGATTAAAAAAATAGCTTATACGGATGATTATTGATTAATATTAAAACTAGAAACACCATGCAAAAGATTAATTAGAGATTTTTGTAATTTTTTTCTATTTGAATGTGTACTTTCAACAAATATTAATATTGCAATTGCAGAAGATATTAAAAATACTGGAATTGCAGAAGATATTAAAAATAAAAATGATTCAATCAAGGATTGCAATTAAAGAGCTACATACAATAAATTTCAAAAAAGATAATAAAATTAATAAATTTCACATGTGAAAAAAATATATCAGCATATTTTGTATTTATAATTCTGAAACCATGATATAAAAGTTTCGACCTGTAAAAAATGTAGTTATAGGTTTATATTAAAAAGAATGAGAGTAAACTAATTACACTTTGACATCTGAAATTAATTAGGTTTAATTTATATTCTTGTTATTGCAGACACTGCTTCAGCAACACCGACGAATTCTACAAATGTAGAAGAAAAGGAAACAAAAACTGCTAAGAAAAACAAACGAAAAGTTTCAGAAAACTCTACTTCAGAATATGAAGCAAATAGCAGTAAAGGTTAGGAACAATCTATCTTACCTTATCTGAAAATACAAAAATTATATTAAAGTTTTGTTGCTTAATAAATTAATTATTTTGAATTAGAGAATAAGAAGCGAAAAATGAATGAATCCCAAAAAAAGAAATGTTGGTTCGAAAAGGAAAAAAACAAATGTTGATGAAGCTTATAATGACGAGAATGAAAGAAGATGCTTATCTCTTAAAAACAAAAGTGGCGAAAAGAAAAAAGGTCCTTATGACGGATTTCATTTAAGAGCAACAACAGCAGCTTTTCACACCGCAGTGAGCGTTCTTAGCCCAGAAAGAAAAGAATGTTTGAAAAAAAATGGGATTTGAAAGTATGATTGAAATGCCAATAAGCAACCTACCAGGTAAACTAGGTTTGTATATATTACAAAACCTAGACACAGAAACACTAATTCTTAAGTTGAAAAATGGCGTGATTAAGATCACACCGAAAACTGTTCAAGACATCCTGGGAATTCCACTTGGGGGATTTCAATAGATTCTTTACCAGCAAGAAAATCAGATGACCGTTTTGTTAAAAAATGGAAATCTCAGTTTACTAAGAGTGACGTACGCCCGAACGACATCAAGGATAAAATACTGTCTACAGACGATGCTGGTGAGCTTTTCAAGATGAACTTCTTAATGCTTTTTGCAAATTTTATGGGCATGTGTGAAGTAAGTGGATCTTGTAACGAGCAAATTATGAAACGAATAACAGATGAAATTGAAGTGGAAAAATTAGACTGGTGCAGCTTTGTTATCAACTGTTTGGTAACAAGCTTGAAAAAATGGAAGAAGAATAATAACAGCCAGTATTCAGGGCCAAGCGCTTTCATGATTGTGAGTTTTTTCATTTTTGAAAATATATTCAGAGCGTTCTTCAATTTGAATAATACTAATAATAAATTAATATAATCTTGTGTTTGTAGCTTTTATACTTCACTTGGACAAAGTTTGATGAATGTAAAATAATTCCTGAAAGGCCAGCAATTAAAGTATGGACACAGCCGTTGTTGTCTCAAAGAGATAAAAACGAAATGGATAAGTGCAGAGAGTATGGAACACTAGAAATCCTTGAAGATCCTTTCAGAAGTGACTTACAAGCAGAGGTAGGCTTTTTTTATACTAATGCTTATATATATATACTTTGTTTATTTTTCACGTGACATTGACTGATGAATATTGTATAAAACTGAGATTTCCATTAACATTCATGTATACTTATATGAGAATTACTAAGTCACTTATCACTGGATAGATTTTATATTAAACAGAATGACAATTTTTCAAATGCAAAAAATATAATAATCCTTTTGCTTTATAAATTGTTCACATTCGAGAAGTATATAAATGATACTGAAAAAAGCTATCTAATTTTTCAGGTATATATTCAAACGATTGACAAAAGCTTAACCAACATAATTCAAGAATTACATATTATAGAGTCAAGTTTAAAGGAAGGAATGTCGAGATACCCTGATAACAAGAAACTTCAAATGTTGCATGAAATGTTTTTAGATGGTTTTGGATACAAGGGTCTAAAAAGAATCGAAATAAACGATATAGGAGATGAGATTGAAAAATGCGAAAACGAATCGACTGAGTCTGATGATGAATTGATTAACAAACAAAAATATACAGTTCATTATCATAGCGAATAAAAAAAACAGAAAAATATTTTTGGTGATGGTTATGGAGGATCATCTTCAGTGTGGTTTGAGAATCAAAATGAATCTACTAAGTCTGATGATGAATTGATTGATGTTGAAATTGAGAAAGAAGAGCCTGCTAATAAGAAATTGGATCCTGATACTGATTCTGTTTGGAGAATCATAAACGAAATTAATGAAGAAAATGATTGTATGTTTAGTGACGTAGCTTGTGATCTTAAGGTAGTTGAGGATATTAATGTAGTTAAGGATGAAAAAATTGGTGAGCATACCAAGGTTGATCATTCTGACACATTTGGGTTTGGAGCTGATGACACAATTAAGGGTGCATATGATAACAATGTTGCTGATATGCCATCCGTAGAAAAAGAGCAAAGTATGGGAAAAAATGAACATGAAAATCTATGTGTCCATGATAATCTAGATGATAAGAATGAGAAAAACGGTCTTGATGACCATACACAGTCTGAGCCTGATTACGAATTTGGTGATGATAGTGTCAAGATTCAAGATTCTGTTGTTGATACGACATCAACAATTCTAGAAGAAAATGAAACAAATAATAAGAAGATAAAGCATACACACTTCGAGGTTGTTAACGAACTTCATGATAATATGAAGATTCAAGATTCAGTTGTTAACAGAGTTGAGGCTGTTAAAGAAGTTGCTGATGAAAAAGTTGGTGAGCAAACACAGCTTTATGATGACGACAACGAAAAGAAAGATTCTCAAGATAATCTTCAAAATATGAATAAAAAAGAAAATGAATCTTTGAAAGATAACAAACCAAGTGACTTGAATGTGAAGAAAGATGTTATTCAGCCTTCAAACATTGAGCCTTATGAAACATTTAGGATTGGAGATGATGATGAAGATCATGATAATTTGAAGTTTCAAGAATCAGTTGTTGATACGAGATCAGAAAATCCAGAAGAAAGTGAAAGAAATTGTGATATGCTGGAGCTTAATGATGAAGCCAAGAAAAACAACAATTCTAAAGTTGCTGATCTTAAGGAAGTTGAGCATGTTAATGTAGTTGAGGATGAGAATGTTGGTGAGCAGGTTGATACTTCTGACACATTTGGGTTTGGAGCTGATTACAGACTTGGGGGTGTTTATGATAACAAAGTTGGTGATATGCCATCGGTAAAAAAGATAACAAACCAAGTGACTCGAATGTGAAGAAAGATGTTATTCAGCCTTCAAATGTTGAGCCTTCTAAAAAATTTAGGATTGGAGATGATGATGAAGATCATGATAATTTGAAGTTTCAAGAATCAGTTGTTGATACGAGATCAGCAAATCCAGAAGAAAGTGAAAAAAATTGTGATATGCTGAAGCTTAATGATGAAGACAATAAAAACAACAATTCTAAAGTTGCTGATCTTTAGGAAGTTGAGCATGTTAATGTAGTTGAGGATGAGAAAGTTGGTGAGCAGGTTGATACTTCTGACACATTTGGGTTTGGAGCTGATTATAGACTTGGGGGTGTTTATGATAACAAAGTTGGTGATATGCCATCGGTAGAAAAAGAGCAAAGTATGGAGCAAGGTATGGGAAAGAATGGCGATGACAATCTAGGTGTCCATGATAATCTAGATGATAAGAATGAGAAGAACGGTCTTGATGAGCATATATAGTCTGAGCCTGATTACGAATTTGGTGATGATAGTATCAAGATTCAAGATTCTGTTATTAAAAGAGTCGAGGCTGTTAAAGAACTTGCTGATGAAAAAGTTGGTGAGCAAACACAGCTTTATGATGACGACAACGAAAAGAAAGATTCTCAAGATAATCTTCAAAATATGAATAATAAAGAAACTGAATATTTGAAAGATAACAAACCAAGTGACTCGAATGTGAAGAAAGATGATATTCAGCCTTCACACGTTGAGCCTTCTGAGACATTTAGGATTGGAGATGATGAGGACGTGGGAAAAAGCTTGAAAGACAATCATAATGAAAATGAATAATCGAAAACAACAAGATTGACCAATGAAGTTGCAGATGATAATGTCAAGATTCAAGATTCAGTTGATATTACGAGCAAAGGAAATGAAGACGAGCTTAAAAAGGTTGGAACTTGTGATATGTCGTTGCTTGAAGATGATGAAAAGAATGCAAAATTTGCTGCAACACGAATTCTTGGACAAACAATGAATTATGTAGCAAGCAACTGAAGGTTAAAATTCATACAAATCCTTTGATATGTGATGAATATCAATTTCTGATATATGTAGTCTTAATAATTTATGTACAATCAATATGTATTCAGAATTTTATATTCATCTCATGAATGAAAAATTATTGTTTTGTTTTCATTATATTTGAATTACAACGTTGATATATTTCACATGTGAAACAAAAAAAATTAATCATGTACAAAACAAAAGTATTCTTTTCACATGTGAAAAAGATATTTTCTTCTACATGTTAAAAAAGTATTTTCTGTCACATGTGAAAAACAATATTAATTTTAATTCATACTTATTTTTGCAGGTACATGACGTTTTGAATCAAGTTTGTATGAAGATGATAATGATGATTACACTGGTCCTGAACGAAAATCTCCTTTTGAGTTTTGTCAAGTAGATGTTAAGCAACCACTTAATGAAGATGAAAAAATAGTTGCTGATACATTATTTGCAATGACAGGACCAAAGTTGTAAGTATCAAATTTTTATTGACATTTTTTTGCTATAAAAAAAGATTTAGTAAAACTAATGTTTCCTTATAAAACTTTATACAGGGACCCAGTATTTAAAGCTCATAAAGGCATTGAATCAAGCCATTTAGAAATGGAAACTTTAACGCCAACAATCTTGCTATCTGCATATGTCATTGATATTTGGGCAGATCTGTTAAACAACATTGAATACTTGCAAAAAAAAATTAAAAAAGAAGATATTACTTTAAAATATCTGGAATTGTAAGTGATATCATAAAAACATAATTTCATATTTACATAATACCTTTATATAGAATTAATATTTCTTGTTTTGCATTTATGCAGGTGCCAGCATACTATATAAGCAAAGCAACAAAAGAGGAAAAATTCAAAATGTTTAAATAAAAGATGAGTGAAACTTTTAATAACGACAAAAACGAAATGTCATTACAAAATTTGGCAATGGTATTTTTTTTATATTGTTTTAAAATGTTTTGGGAATATTAATTCATATTGAAAATTATTAATGATACTTTTATTTCTTATGTATTGCAGGTTTTTTTCCCTGTTTGTCACTCAGATCACATATATCTCATTTGTGTGGATTTGGAAAAGAGTTCAATACATATTATCGACAATAGTGCAAATACAAGCGAACCCAATCATAAAAGATATTCTGGAATACCACACGCAATTGTAAGTATTTCAAAATTAATCTTAAAATGTGAAAAATAAGATTTCGTATAGATTTTTATGTTACTAACTAGTATAGATTATTCATTGAATGTGAAATAGGGTATAATTTTTTTTCTTTTTGTTATTTGCAGAAGCAAGTTTTTGTTGAGTATCTACATGATGTAAAACACGCAAAAGCTGAAAATTTTGAAAAAGCTGGTATAACAAGGATAGGCATGGAATGGAGGACTACTATCAATTCAACTGATTGTGGTATATTTGCTATGCTACATATGGAAACTTACACATGAAGACAAAAACCTTAGAAATGTGGTCTATACAAGGAATCAAAAAAACAACAACAGCAACTCGATTTACTGAGATAAAGATTTGCTGCAAAAATTCTTTTATCTGACTTAAATTTATTAAAAAAAGATTTCTTAAAGTTGGTTGAAAAGTTTGAAAAGAAAGATGTGGAAGAGAGAAAGAAAATTATCGAGTCAGCTATTGCCAATAGGGAAGAACGCGAATTAATTCCAGTAGCCGATTTTGATTCTGCTGAAAAATATACAAAAGATACAAATGAACAAGATGGTGGGTGCGTCATAGTTTACGAATGATGAAGATTATAAAAAGATGGATGGAGACATGAAGGTCTAATAGGAAAGAGACATGCAGAAGATATTCAAATTTCTTCCTAAAAAACAGAATATTTGTTATATAATTTTATTACATTATTCTACATGCATAATAGAAAATTTTAATGTTTGATTTATAGTTACTGAATTCTGTTTATGTTTTATAATTATAGATTGATTGAATATTTATTATACAAACACTTTTCCAATGTGTATGCACTTTTTATATTTGTTTTATTTTTGGGTAGTATATATAAGCTAAAAAAACAAATATATAATAAACAACTAAATATATTAGAAGAATGTGTTTCTAGTATCTTTATTATATGTTTTTTAATTAATTAAATTACTTATATATTATAAACAATATATAGTAAAAAAATAAATAAATAATTCTTTATCTAAAACTTTCACATGTGAAAAAATATTTAACATTTGTTATTTATTTTTTATTAATAGTTTTTCTAAACTTATTGAATACTATCATTAAAATTATAGTCGTTTGAAGAACAAAACTACAGGAGATAACGTTATCTGATTCAAGTGTTTACTATTGTTAGAATGCTCTTTGTTTTGTTTTTATGATTTTAAAGTTTATGGTATTATTGTTGAATTAAAGTTAAATCTTTATTTTGAAGGCTACCATGCTCTTCCCTTTCTTTATGTATTTTTTTACTTTCTAATTTAATGTTATTTAATTAAAACAATGAGAAATGCTTTTAATATATATTTTTAAAGTTTGTATAAAAAAACTTTTCACATGTGAAAAACAACAAAGAATTCACATGTGAAAAACAACAAATGTATTGATTTATTCTGTTCATATCTGGGCTTCATGGAAACTAGTAAGGCCCAAACTCTGTTGAAAAAACTTCAAGTAAAACCTAAAAAGAATTATTATAAAAACATATTCTAAAAAAACAGCCGTCATCTTCAAAGATGATAAGAAATCAAAACAATCAATCAAAAAATCGCCATAAAAAAATCCGGCATCTTAGATCGACTAACTGATTTACCAGAAGGTATAGTTCTTGATATCATATCTCGTTTAGAATCAACCGAAGAGGCTATTAGAACAGGTATACTTTCTAAAAAATGGCAACATATTTGGAAAAAACTTACTAATCTTATATTTGAATATCATGAAACTGATGATAATAAAATATTTGATTTCTATTCATCTATGGAAAATATATTAAGACAATATGCCTAAAAAATCAAGAAATTCAAACTGCATGCATCTTATACAAAAAAAGTGGATCTCACAAAATATATTGCATACGCAATAAAACTTAAGGTTGAAGAGTTTGAAATGAATATTTGGGATTATGCTACTGGTGAAGGAATTGTTTTACCAAGTTTTTTTAATAACTGTTCAAGTTTTGTTCATCTAAAATTAAATGAATGCTACTTTGATGAAGTGGATGATATATGTTGGAAAAATCTAAAGACTTTGAGCATAACATATGGTAGAATAGATGAAGATTTAATTCATATAATCTTATCCGGCGCTCCAATGTTGGAAACTTTGGAATTGAATGATGGTTCATATTTTGAAGAGCTGAATATTGACAACAAGAGTGTTAAGAATTTAGTCATCTCTAGTTTTTAAGAATATCAAGAATGTATGAAAATCAATGCTCCAAATATCATGTCATTCTCGATGAAAAATAGTTTCACTTTTGAGAATATATCATTGTTGAATGTGTCTTCTCTTATTAAAGTGGAATTAAATTATGATACCAAAGTCTATAATCCGATAAATGAAAGGGAAGACTATGAGGATCATAACGGAAGTATGCTCAGGAAACTCATAGAAAGCCTTATACATGTCAAGGAAGTAAATATTAGGGAACAATGCTTAGAGGTAAAACTATACTTTCAAAATAAATTCTTGGTTTACTTATGTTCTATAAAATTTTCCTATATATATTCATTGAATTCTTTGATTGCAGGCTCTTGATCGTTTAAAAAGAAAAGGGTTTATATGTCCATCAAACTTAAAAATAGAAGAAGAGATTGATTCAAATTGAAACAACCATAGAAGGAAGTGAAATTAAATGATTAATAGAACTTATGTTATGAAAAAATTGTTGTATGCACTTTTGTTATATTACGTTTGATTTTGTATTTCTGACTTTCTTATTTATGGTTATTGAATCAAAGTTGTTGTATGCTGTGATTGTTATGAAAAAGATGTTATATGCACTTTTGTTATATACCAGCTGATTGAGGTCACCTGTCACAGCCTGCTACTCAAAAGACTTCAAAAAAAGCTACTCAAGGAGAAAGCTCTCAAGGAGAAAGCTCTCAAGCTGCTACTCTAGGAAAAATAAACAAGAGAACTTCAAATGCCGCTACTCAAAATTTACAGCCATAACTTGCAAGGGACAAAAGGAATAAAATGACTGCAAGAATTAACATGCTTCTTTTGTGTAATGTTTCTAAGGATAATGGTTGGTGTATTATGACTTTTATTTCACAACCTGTCACCTGCTGCTATGCTACTATGTTTTAATAACTAGGTTCTTTGCCCGCACTCCACCGCGGCGAGGGATGGGCATTGTTGGGCAGGGTGTTATGGTGTTTTTATATCTGCGTAGTCGTTTGCGCTCGTTGCTGGCTAACATTATGTTGGAAAAGGAAATCTAATTGTTCTATGAAACATCAAAAGTATAGCATGGCTGAAGCAGTACAAGCACAAACGGATGTTTTGAAGCTGTACCTGCGTATTTTTTTGTATGTATAGAGTTAGTTTAACAGAGTTGATAACACTATCTATTTATGTATTTGTTTTTGTACATGGGAAAATACTTTTTAAACATTCACCTATTTTCATATTATACATTCTTTTTCACAGGTGAAATTATTTGTTTGCACATATTAATAAAGACCACAACAATAACATTATACATTGTTTTTCACATGTGAAAATCATCCTTTTTTAAATTATACATTGATTTTCACAATTAAAATTAATATTTTCAACCTGGAATCATGGCTTTCCACTTCCCCGTCATCTTTACACACATACATATCACCAAAAAACATTGGACGTTTACTGCATTTCTTGCATATTACATGATACCAGCTCCTGTTCTGAAATACTGTAATGATTTTGGCGTCAACCATGAATTGGACCCCCTAAAAAGGCAATCTGTTAGGATGGGGGAGTAAGGTTTTTTTGTTACGAATGCATGGATTAGGAGTTGTATTTACCTTCTATACGGATGGATTTTGGAGCAGCAAAGCAAACAACATTTGGAAATTGGCCTTTCTCTTGGCACCAGAATCATTGAAGTGGTATTTGGAAACTTGTAGCATTGGTGTTGTTTTGAAACGCTCGGTAAACCTGTGTTTGAAACAGTTGTTAGATCTACGATTGTTAAAAAGTAATAATGGGTGCCAGTGGACGTTAATAGTAGGTGTTAAGAGATACATACGTGGCACGGGCATCGTCGACCTCCGGTGTTCTAGGATTAATGTAGTAGAACGTGGCAGGTGAGGATGCGATTACAAGTGTACCTGTAGCAGTCAAGTGTTTGTTAATATATGTGGTATTAGATTTGTTAGAATTGTGATTTATGTTGTGACGTTAATAATGCTGCAGATTCAATGTACTTCTCATATCTGACCTCACAAACACAGGTTGTGGCTATAACGATTGATATTTGTAGAAATAATCAAATACAACTAAACATTGAATGTTGCTATAGATCTCTTCTGCTGTATTACTATATTTATTTTCTTATAGACGTAATTAAATTTATAAAAAGAAATCAAACTGATGGAAAAATATATGTATAACGATTGATATTTATTTTCTATTTATTTTCTAGGTCAAATGGGTATAAAAGTAAACTAGCCTAACAATCGATAAAGCTTTTCACGCATGAAGAAATTCCTAAGAACAACTAAATTAAACACACCTAATAACAACAAAAACCACACTTTAATGCACGAAGCAGATCTAAAAAACAAACTAGCCTAACAATCGATAAAGACCTACGAGCTTTAAGAAATTCATAAAAACAACTAAATTAAACACACCTAATAAAACAAAACCAAACTTTAATGCACGAAGCAGATACTCAAAAATAAAATCAATAAAGATCTTCGCGCAAGAAGATATTCCTAAAAACACCTAAAATAAGCGAACCTAATAACAACAAAACAACACTTTCTGCAAAGCTTTAATACAGTTATCGTCAGATATCCTAACAGTGTATGAATGTGTGATTATCTAATCATTGCATTTTCACGTCATTTATATCTGGTTTCTAATGAATGGCAATAGTGAAGCTAAGGGTTCAAGTAATCAGTTTTACAGTAACTGCAACAAAACTGATGAACTGATTATCTAAGTGCAACTTCAAACCTCAATTGATTATCACAAAAAAACACATATTTCTGTATATACATCTGATTTTTTCTAATGCCTCAATATTACATTACTAGTTAAAAAATGCAACTTCAAACACGCCTTAAATAAGCAAATTTTGGTCCTACTGTAATTATAAGTTGAAATGGAAATTCTTACAGGCTGTAGAGAAAATATAAAGATCTTCCTAAAAATAGCAGAATAAAGAAATTCCTAAAAAAACGAGAATGAATCGAAACTAATAACAACAAAACCAAACTCTCACATGTGAGGAAGGTATAAAAAACAAACTAGCCTAACGATAGATAAAGATCTTCACGCGTGAAGAAAATCCTAAAAAAACCAGAATGAAACGCACCTAATAACAACAAACCAAAACTTTCACGCGCGAAGAAGCTCTAAAAAGCAAACTAGCCTAATGATCGATAAAAATCTTCGCACATAAAGAAAATTATAAAAAACACCTAAATGAAGCGAACCTAATAAAAAACAAACCTAACTTTCACGCGCGAAGAAGCTATAAAAAGCAAACTAACCTAATGATCGATAAAAATATTCGCGCATGAAGAAATTCCTAAGAATACACAAATGATGTGCAAATAATAACAACAAAACCAAACTTTCACGCGCGAAGAAGCTCTAAAAAGAAAACTAGCCTAACAATCGATACAAATCTTCGCGCGTGAAGAAAATCATAAGAACACCTAAATGAAGCGAACCTAATAAAAAATAAACCAAAATTTCATGCACGAACCAGCTGTAAAAAACAAACTAGCCTAACGATCAATACAAATCTTCGCTCGTGAAGAAAATCTTAAGAACACCTAAATGAAGCGAACCTAATAAAAAATAAAACAAAATTTCACGCACGAACCAGCTATAAAAAACAAACTAGCCTAACGATCAATACAAATCTTCGCTCGTGAAGAAAATCATAAGAACACCTAAATGAAGCGAACCTAATAAAAAATAAACCCAACTGTCACGCACGAACCAGCTGTAAAAAACAAACTAGCCTAACGATCAATACAAATCTTCGCTCGTGAAGAAAATCATAAGAACACCTAAATGAAGCGAACCTAATAAAAAATAAACCAAAATTTCACGCACGAACCAGCTGTAAAAAACAAACTAGCCTAACGATCAATACATATCTTCGCTCGTGAAGAAAATCATAAGAACACCTAAATGAAGAGAACCTAATAAAAATAAACCAAAATTTCACGCACAAACCAGCTCTAAAAAGCAAACTAGCCTAACGATCAATACAAATCTTCGTGCGTGAAGAAAATCCTAAGAACACATAAATGAAGCAGACCTAAAAAAACCAAACTTCCACGCACGAACAAGATCTAAAAAGAAAACTAGCCTAACAATCGATACAAATCTTCGCGCATGAAGAAAATCATAAGAACACCTAAATGAAGCGAACCTAATAAAAAATAAACCAAAATTTCACGCACGAACCAATTTTAAAAAGAAAACTAGCCCAACGATCTATAAAAATCTTCGCGCGTGAAGAAATCCAAACAATCAATGAGAACACATAAGAAGCGCACCTAAAACGCAAAATAGCCTAACAATCGATACAAATCTAATAATAGGACACCACGACCAAAACAGTTAGATTACTTAAATCCAAACAATCAACAAAATAAACCCTAACAATAAGTAAATAAAATCAATAATTAGACCAGAAATTATAGATCCGCCATGCTACGGTGGTTAAAAACGGTTGAAGACGACGGATAATCGGGAACAATTAATAAGAGATCGGGAACAATGAATTAGAGATTAGGAACAGTGGATAATCGACGGGGACGACAGTGTGTGTTTACTATGTGTTTACTGTGTGTTTTTGGAATTTTCTTTTTTGGAATGCAAAAATGAGAGCATTGCAATCAGACCCCTAAAATTTCAACTTTTAATAATTGCAAAAAGGTCCCTCCGTTTTTTAGTGTAAAATAAGATCTATTCTCAACCATTCAATAAAAAAAGGAGGGCTGGATCCCATTTCACAAAAAACCTCCTTCTCACATGAACGCCCATCTATATATATATATATATATATATATATATATATATATATATATATATATATATATATATATATATATATATATATATACATATATATATATATATATATATATATATATATATATATATATATATATATATATATATATATATATATATATATATATATATATATATATATATATATATATATATATATATATATATATATATATATATATATATATATATATATATATATATATATATATATATATATATACATACATATATATCTCTACATTATATATAAGAGGAGGGATATGCCACATAAATTTTTATTAATCTACGTCGGCACTTTTCCCGGGCTCGATATTTTGTTACCCAAAGCCTGTGTCTCATAGCCCAAACCAAAAACACCCTAATCACTAATACGCTTCAAAAAATCGAAAACCCTAATCTATTGTCACCTACTCACTGATACGCTTAAAGGAATCTGAAACCCTAATCTATTGTCATCGATCTATCACCTAATTAAAACTTTGGAGGCGACTTATGATACTTATCTTCTGTCAGTTGGTGAAGATACAAGAACTTGCTAATAATATATGTGGATCATGAGTTTTAAGATATTCTTGTCAATCATCTTAAGCAACCAAATTTGTTTATAGGAAACAAAATTGAAATTGGACTAAAACCGACCAGCTTCGAAATAAGAATATATATATATATATATATATAATATATATATATATATATATATATATATATATATATATATATATATATATATATATATATATATATATATATATATATATGTATATATATATATATATATATATATATATTGGTTTCTTTTTATGCAGGTTAGTCAATGCTCATGTTTCTATTGTAGGTAATAATAATGCATCTTTCATGGATCATCTTAAAAGTTGCTTATAGAAAATTTGGTTGTTTTCAATCAGCCTTCTTGATTTCTTATTGATGAAAAATGAGTCCGGGTTCTATGAATCTGCGTATGGCGACCGTTGAAAATTATGACACTTCGACATATGAAGTATAAAATTATAAAGGTACATTCTTTCATATGTCGTGGATCTATTATAGATGGTACCAGAATGTGATTATAATAGTTTTTAGCTTTGTCCTTCTTTCCCTTATTTTTAAAGGTTGCTATAAAAAATATCCATTAATTGAACAAAACAGTGTGAATAAGGTAAAATAATAAATGAGAAGATGGTGGAGGAGCTACTATGAGATATACAATAGTGCTAAATACTTGTGGCTTACTCATGTAGAACTTTGTGTAGGCCTTGTGCGCAAAATCATATTCGTGAGATAAAAGAGGTTACAAAAGTCTGATAGAAGTCGATATATGATGTCATGATCTAATGAAGTTTGGAATTGCTGAGCTGAGACCCTTAGAGAAGCAACGATAAACCAAGCTAGACCTATGTTTGAATTTGGAGAACGACTAGTGGGTAAGTTAACTTATTTGGCAACTAATTTGTTATGATCTTCTCATTACATGTATGATGTAGCTCTTCCGTAGGCTTATATGAAAAGTAAGAGCTCAAGAAACTTCAAAGTTATCACAATGTATGATGTAAATGAAAATACATGAAGCAAATGATAAAGTCGTTAAAGTGAATGCGTGAGCCAGTAAGGATATTCAGCTCCTTTCTCTATAAAAGAGAAATACAAACAGTTTTTAATAGCCAAACACCCGTTCTGCTGCAAAAGGGGTGTTTGGTTGTTGTTATAAGGAATGCCAAACACCCATTCTGATCAATTCTTTTTTTATTTTTTGCAGCTATGTAGATACGGCTTCAAGAGGCCCTGAAAAGCAAGCAAGAGAGTAACACTTTGGAAGTGTGCTCTTTAGTTTAGGCTTGCTTAAAACGCTGCATCTTAGAATATCAAGATGAGAACCATGGTATGTAGTATAAAGAAAGCCAGTTTAGTATATAATGCAAAAAATGACAATTAAATATCTTTATACTTATACATCACTTGGATTTTCTTTGTCGACTATAAAAGTTTGGACTTTTATGTCTCTAATTGGAATGCATATATGTTGCAGCAGAAGGAAAGGATGCAGACATTACAAGATAACGTGAATAAATACCAACAATTGTAATCCAACCACACGTGTAGCAGATCACTGGTATTGAATTGTTTTTTAGCTTTGTAGCCTAATGCATAGCCCGTTAACCAGTTGTGTTGTAAATAACAGTGCGTATGTAAATAAATTTTAGATACATACAAGAGAGACCTTTTTACAAGAACTCTATTGTAACACCCCCAAATTTATACAACTCAATACAGCGGAAGACTAGTTGGTGTTACGGGATAGCACATTACTCACATCATAGACAACCCTTAAAAATCGCGTCGTTTAATAATAAAACATTTCCATTCATAAATATCAAAATTTACATAGGTCCCAAGTCATGGTCATTTCATAAAATTTTACAAAAGATTTGAATGGAAATTGTTATTTAAGTGCGGGCCATGAATTCTTGTTGTCTTCCCGAGAATTACCTTCAAGTACCTGAGACAAAACATGTTAAAAGAAAAGGTCAGCGATAACGCCGAGTGAATTCATAGAGTTTAATAAAATTCATCAATATAACATCGGTATAAAATTATTACCGAAAATCATTTTGTACAAATCCTTGTAATAGGCCATAAAATAGCCAAAGTCATTTTATACAAAACCTTATCAAAATCATAATATAGGCATTTGCCTTAGAAATCATTATACGAACCATTGTCGTAAAAACATCATACAATACATTTTATAACGTTGTATAGATTAAATAAAAACCGTTATATGAATATGGTTATATAAAACCAAAACACGAACATAATATCAATAGTATGACCCCGTATTGCTAGTCAGGCAATACATCGTAATTCGGTGCGTATAGTAGTATTTTGTTAATTAGATTATTATAAGCCGCATGACATTGTTACCTTACTAAAACAAACAACGGGTAGCTAGTCCGAAACTCAATTTTTCCATCTAAATTAGCGTGTCGTCACAAAGGTCACGCTATGGAAATCTTCTCATACATAAATTCGCTTACCAATCAATGTGGCACGACGAGGATCAACCGTCAAGGCGCGAACTGGGGTGATCGTCCCCAAATAGTACTATTATATGCATAAGCGTATACCAATCCCGGTAGTTCACAATTCATGCTAATGGGACTTTTAGTGACATAACCTAACTTTAATAATCCATTTGATTTCATCTATCGGGTCATTTAATCATTTATCGGGTCATACAATCATTCGGGTCCAAATCAATAAACAAACAATCGGGACAAATGGTGTCCTATTTTATAAAAACTAACATGTTATCTCCCTCGCGGGTTTATAAAATATTTCATAAAAACATTTAAAAGAGTGCGAGGCTATGAACTCACGTTGATGTGGGAAGGCGATTATCGGCGATTTGGATGTACGGTACGTGCTTCAATCACGGAAACCTAGACAAATAATACTCGTCTTAGACTCTTGTCCAATGACTTTATAAAAATAAAAATTATGTATACATATGATGATTATATATATATGATGATCAAGTGGGTTTACATATTCCCTTTTACTCATTTTAGTGTTTATGTATTGGTAACTTCTTACTAGTTTACAAGTTTTACCTATTTACATGTTTTAGGCCCAATAGGCCCATTAAAAGCCAAATATATTATATTAGCCCAATTATACTTTTATTATCAGTATCACACTTTACATGTTGGGCCCAAATGGGTTAAGCCCAATAATTAAGTTTATAAGTGTTTTAGCCCATTTTGTTGTATTATTAGTCCAATAACGTTAACTTAGCCCGTTAATGTCCGTATGTTATATAGTTCGGGTTTTATCGGTTTTTACTTGTTATATATGTTTATATATCAGTATGTGAGTTTATAAAAGTTTACATTAGACGGGTCCGACCATCTAATTTTTATTTGTCAAAAACGTTAATTTTACGGTATTAGTCGAAAAGACGTAAAAATCATGTTTATAGTTTTATAACTTATAAAACTTATCAAATTACCATTTTTATAAAATGTATCATTTATTTATCATTTTACATACTTATATAAATGTAATATATAAGTTAGTGGGTTTTAATTCACATTTTATACTATATTTATTTGAGTGCTTATATAATACTATTATACTTTAATTTTCCAAAATCTGATTTTTACTTTCACTTTCATCATTTTTACCATATCTTGAGTTCTACAAGGACATAGAAGCTCATTTTTGGACACCATAAACTACATGATATGTGCTACAATTAACTTAGTTTTAGCTACTGCTCAATCCAACTCTAAATATCCTTAATAGTTCGTCCAAAACTGACTATTCAGATTGGTACTCTAAACTTGTTTTGATCATATCTCACTCATTACAATGATTCCATTGCATGACCAACTCTCACATATGTACAAGACATATTACTTACTGTATATTGCTTCTACTTTTCCATTTTATCAGTCTAACATGTGGTTCTTTACTGTTTTATACAGCCAACAATCTAAACAAGATTTTAGACTTGTTTCTTATAGTTTTTCATCTTTTTAAGCATGTTTATCAACACCAAATTCCCACACAATATTTTTAATCATCATTCATCATCATATACATATACATAAGTAAAAGAAATACAAGATTACATAATCAAAAATAACAACAGGATAGGAAGAACAATCTCTATACCACCATTAGTGATGAAAAGATGAGGTTTTTTATGAAAAGACTTGGTTCTTGTTATCAAATCTTCAACTTTAGCAAGGCAACTTCTTGGGTCCTTTGGATGGATGAACACCTCCATAAAATCAGCCCTTTAACCTAATGAAAACTCCTTTTCATAAGTTAAGATCACCTCCAATCTTCATATCTTCAAAAGGACATCATCATATGTAGAAATAACATGAGATTTTATGGTTGAATTTGATCAAAATGGGTGTAATAGGGTGGTGGTGGACGAAATATAGAGAGAGAGGGAGGAGAGTATGAGTGGTTTGCATGTATGTGTTTAGGAGAAGTGGTTTTGGCTTGGATGGTTTTGGTGGTTTGAAGTTATGTGTAGCTTACTTTGTAAGCTTTAGTTAACAAGTGTTTACTTGTTAGCTACAACTTTGCCACATCTTGTGATGTGGTGTCATTGTATAGCCATCCCATATAGTGGGGTGGGCAAGTGTAAAACTTGTCCCATCCCACTAATTTACGGGTACTCCTCGATTCTAGTTTCCACGATTTGCGTGCCCTCAGGTCGTTTTACGAAAAACATTTTTCTAAATTATGAATCATCGGCATAAAACAAATCTAATAAAAATTGTCTCATCAAAAACGGAGTTCAAAAACGTAAATACGTAATCCTAAAGTTTCCGGTTTAGTCGTAAAGGACGTTAAATTATAATCGTAAGTCCTAATCTCTTCTCGTAAATTTGTGATTTTATGAACCATCACATTTTTAAAATCCCAAAATAATAATCACGGATACATTTATTTCCTGAAATGTCGGACTGTCACCAAAACGGTGTATGTAAACGTAAGCACGTAACGTAGAATCCTCCGGTTTAAACGTAGTCGATGTTACTTCAAGATGTAAACATAAATTTCTTCCCAAAAATAAGTGAGTTCATAATATAACATTAAAATAATGTTTTTAAATAATACTTGAGAATAAAATATCAACCATAAATTGACGGATTGTCACAGCATTTACCCCTAAACAGGATCTTTGTCCTCAAAGATCATCTTATATTACTACTCGCTTCTTATAGAGTTAAATCCATGTGGGTATTTCCTCCACATTCGGTCTTTTCTCACAAGTATAATTCATTACAATACGCGAGTTTCATCAAACATAACTACAGGAATAAGATCAGGCTTAATGTTGACTTACTTTCTCTATCCATGATGTTCACGGGTTTCTGATGAATGCAACTTTTCGCCGATCTAAACTTTATCAAGAAGGATCCAGATTTTCACTTGATAGACATTTTATCAAGTTCGATATATAATTCATGCAGCTCTTGAAGTCCTAGGGTAGATCCAGCTTATATGCCTTTCAAACCAATCTCTTACATCATCTCAATGGTCCCATACAACAGGGACTTATATCCCATGATCTTTCAGATCATCCATTCATTTTTCCATGGTTAAAATTTTTGGCATAACTTCGCTACCCATCTGGCACTTCAAGATCTACATTTCATAACTTTCTGCCCACTACCGGCGGTCAATAATCAGATCCTAATTTCAACAATTATTTCAGGTCTCGCGGGTCGAGTATTTTGTAAGGTTAGGTTCGCCATCATAGGAAACCTTAAACCTAAAAGACATGTCCAACTCACAATGGGTGTATGTCGGGTGTCTTTATCCCAACCCCTGCTTACAGATGCTCTAATATATATCCTCACAAGATTCGATATCGATCCTAATACGATA
Organism: Glebionis coronaria; assembly: GCA_025667525.1. Classification (NCBI taxonomy): domain Eukaryota; kingdom Viridiplantae; phylum Streptophyta; class Magnoliopsida; order Asterales; family Asteraceae; genus Glebionis; species Glebionis coronaria. Next base: position 68,927 of record JANFOE010002273.1, read on the forward strand.
ATTATCAATGACAATGTGACAAATCTAACATTTTCAGGTAGTTAAATATTTTCTCGTATAATATTTTGAAACTTATTTTTATGTTGGTTGACGAAGTCACAATTTACGGATTTAAATTTGGGCTTACGTGCATAATTTGGCGTCTTTTACGACTAAACCGGAAACCTTAGGATTACGTATGTACGTTTTTGAACTCCGTTTTTGATGAGACAATTTTTATTGGATTCGTTTTGTGACGGTGATTCATAATTTATAAAAACGTTTTTCGTAAAACGACCCGAGGGCACGCAAATCGAGAAAACTAGAATCGAGAAATACCCGTAAACTAGTGAGATGGGACAAAACACTTTGCCCCATCCCACTAGCTTACATGGGACGGCTAAAATGACTCACCACCCTTAGGTGGCACAAGTCTTAACTTGTTTATACAAGTGTAAGCTCATGCTTACACTTTAAGCTAAGCCTTCCACCAAACTTAACAAAACCAACAAATGGTTTTCACTTAACCATTTCACCCATGCAATTCACTCTCAAAACTCTCTCTACTTCACCCTTGTGCCGTCCCACATCAAGCCACAAACACCATCTTTGATCTTTTCTAACTACAAACCACATGTTTACTAGTCCTATTAAGGTGTTCCCTTGAAACCTTGATCATTTGGTGGCCATATAACCAACTTTGGAGGTGATTTGCTTGTGTCCTAGGGCTGATTTTCCAACATATGATCTTGATATTTGATGGTCTTGGAGATACTTGTTGTGTTCATCAAGTTCTTGCCTTCCTAAAACAAGAAATCCACTTGGATTGGTAAAGAAGATCATCCTCTACATTTTTCTCTTATTATTTTGTAAAGAACAAATGTATTTTCTTTCATTTTGTATATGTATATGATGTATATATGATGATAAAAATATTGTGTGGGGATCAAGTGTTGATAAACATGCTTAAAAATGATGATAACCATAAGAAATGAAGCTAAAATCATGACTAATTAGTTGGCTGTATAAAAACAGTAGATAACTAAATGAAGAACTGATAAAAATGCATGGTTTAATCTATTTACAGTAAAGTAGATGATGTTATACACATGTGAGAGTTGGCCATGCAATGGAATCAAAATAATGAGTGAGATATGATCAAAACAAGTTAGGTGGTACAATCTGAATAAGCAGTTTTGTAGGGACTGTGGCAACTTAAACTCAAAATGGGCAGTAGCTATAACTAAGTTATATTTATCACATATTATGAAGAAGTTGTCATCTAAAAATGACCTTCTAAGTCATTGTAGAACTCTAGATATGATAAAAATGGTGAATGTGAAGTTAAAAATCAGATTTTGGAAATAATGTTTATTATTATTATATAAGCACTCACTTTATAATTTATAAAATGTAAAGTATAAACCCACTAACTTATAAAACTTATTTATATAAATGTATAAAAGGTTAATTAAATGGGTAAAATATATAAATGGTGGTAAAAGTAATATTTATAAGAAATAAAAACTATAAACTTGATTTTTACGACTTTTTCGGCTATCGCCGTGAAATTAACGTTTTTCATCAAATAAATCTTAGACGACCAAACCCGTCTAATGTAAAGTTTATAAAAGATATATACTGATGTATAAGTAACTAAGACAAGTAAAAACCGATAAAACCCGAACTATAAGAATTACGGACAATTACGAGCTAACTAAACATATTAGACTAATAATTGGACTTAATAAGATAAATACTTGTAAAAGAATTATTTGGGCTTAACCCAATAGGGCCCAACATGAAAAGTATATATACTGATCATATAAGTATATAATGGGTAAAAGCAAGTAAAAGAACTTATAAAAGACTTAATGAACTTAAAATAGGTAAAATCGGTAAAACTAGTGAACTAGTAAGACGATACTAAAACGTAAACGCTAAAATGAGTAAATGAGGATTTATAAACCCACTTGATCATCATCATATGTACAATAATCATATATATGTATATTGTTATTTTGATAAAAGTCATTGGACCGAGTCTAAGACCGATTATTATTTATATAGGTTTCCGTGACCGAAGCACGCCCGTAGCCGATAATCCGCCTTTCATTAACAACGTGAGTTCATAGCCTCGCACTCTTTTAAATGTTTTATAAAATGATTTGTAAACCCGCGAGGGAGATAACATGCTAGATTTTTATAAATAAAACACAAGTAGTCCCGATTGTATGCTTAATGAGATGGACCCGAATGATGCTATGACCCTATATTCGAGACTAAAAGGATTATTAGTAGTTAGGTTATGTCACTTAAAGTCCCATTAGCATGAATTGTGAACTACCGGGTTTTGGTAGACGCTTATGCATTTGATAGTACTATATTCGCGCCTTGACGGTTGATCCCCGTCGTACCACATTGATTGGTAAGCGAATTTATGTATGAGAAGATTCCATAGCGTGATTTTTGTGACGACACGCTAACTTAGATGGGCAAATTGTTTGTCGGGTTCGCGGCCCGCTGTTTTCACAGTAAGGTAACAATGTCATGCGGCTAATAATAATCCTATACAAATAATACAATATAAGACATAAATAATAAACGATGACGACGCTATTACGATGAATATATTACCTAACATGGTAATATAGAGACTACGGTCTCATGGACGGTTTCAGATGTATGCTTGATTTATATATTGCCTGACTAGCAATATGTGGACTTACTTCCGATATTATACTTGTGTTCTGATTTTAAATGATTGTAAATGATTGTTTTTATATAACGGTTTTCATTAAACTCTATGAATTCACTCGGCATTCGCTGATATGATTTTTGCATGTTTTCTATCTCAGGTGCTTGAAGGTAATCCGGATGGAGATCGACTCTGATGGCCCACACTTAATATTAAAAATGTTCATTCGATCTGTGTTTTGTAAACTTAATGACCTGTATAATTTGGGACCAGTTGTACACTTTTAAACCTTTTTATCGAATGAATGTTTGTTAAACCTTGTACAACCATTTTTATGTGTTGTCTATGATTGGAGTTATTGTGCTATCCCGTAACACTCTGAAAGACCCTTCCGCTGTACCGATACGAAAAATGAGAGTGTTACAGTTTGGTACCAGAGCTCTCGTTGTAGAGAACAAAAGATTTTAAAAACCAAGGTTTTGAACAAAACTTTTCAAAATCTTTTGACAATGAACATTTGAGAAAATAATTGAAAAATCTTTTGACTATAACGGTGCCAGAGATCTCCGACGTTACCAACAAGCCTTATTGAGAAGATATATATTTTGATATATATAATTTAATTTATATATATGTATATATCGTGATTTCATTATGTAATTGTTTAACTAGTATGTTATCCTAATACGAGATAAATATATATAAATGCAGATTGTCATGGCTGACCCTAATATTCTTGTAGAAAACCATGCTATTCCCGAACCTAATATAGAAGATGATCCTTATTTAGACTTAGTAGATTTTGATATTGATGACGAGGAGGAACCATTTGAGGATTCCGAGCCTGAGTTAGGACTAGGAGATCAGATTGCCCCTCAGGTTGACTTAGTAGAGAATGAGATTGAGAATGTGGGTAATGAGGACGTGGATATTGAGAATGTTGATATTGAGAATGAGAATGAGATTGGGTTAGATGAGTTAGAGGATGAGATTGACGACGAGGATGTCGAGGAGGATGTAGGTATAGATGTTGAGGTTGATGACGATGAGGAAGCTGAGCTTATATATCCGTATGATGTTCCAGAGGGCGAGCCTTTGCCCCCACCAGTTTGTTTGTCTGATTCCGAGGATGAGTTACCTAGGGATGAAATGTCTGAATCGTCTGAATCTGATTCTGAATCAGAGGAGGATGAGGATGACGATGCACCTGACGGTACCGATGGTATTGCTACTCGTAGATGTGAGATAGGAGAGTCGTCTAGTGCTCGAGAGGCTACACATATTGATGGTCTTGCACCATGGGCCTTGAGACGTGATCTAGATGCTTCCCGTGTTAAGAGTTGTGTGACAGAGGTTGGATTAGGTGTTGTTCAGACTCAGGTTGCTTATCTGGAGTCGAAGGCTAAGGTTGGCGAGAAAGAGCGAGAATTGCTTAGTTTGGATTTGAGTGATGTAGAACGTGGTTTGAATGAGGCTTTTAGGAGGTTATCAGTGTTGGAAAGTGGTGAGTATGCTGCTATGAAGAGAAAGGTGAATTCTTTGGAGATTCAGTTGAGTGTGGCTCGTGCGATGCGTGAGAAAGCTGAAAAGGAGTTGAATGTATCCGTGGGTTGGAACAGTAGATTTTATGCCGACATGGTTGAAAGAGGAGTAATCCGTAAGCGCCCAGCTGAAGATGAGTCTAGTGATCGTCCGGCGAAGATTCAGAAGACGATGGATGATGGACCATCTGGCGGTTCTCAGTAGACCAGTCTGTGTTTAGTAGTGACCTTTATATCTTTTGTGTTTGTAGCTTTGGCTGAACCGACTTGTTAGTAATAGACTTGGCACGATTTTGAGTGTATATAGTGTTAGGACTTTGATATGGATGTACTAAGACAATACTTTTGTTTCAGATCGAATGAAATATGTATCTTGTTAATATCTTTCTTTTTAGTTCGTTTTTCTCGGTATCGATTCGAATTGATATAACGTTTTCTAGGAAAGACTTAATTGTTTTTGGTTAACAAAAGATTATTTGGTATTTAAGCTACTTGACAAACAAAACACTTAAAAAGGTAAAAATAGCTATATATGTAACCATACTACGCTAAAACACATTGCACGTAAAGCATTTAAATGCACAAAATGTAAAAAAATGTAAAATGCAAATCTTATACTACAAATGAAATTACAAAATACAAAATATAAAACTAATTCAAATTTTCTAAAACTAAAAATACAAGTTTATAAAATCTACTTTTATAAAAACTAATCTTAATCAAAACTAAGTCTAATTTGAAATTAAAGAACTTTAACTACCAACTGCTTTGAAAATTCGTTTTTAATACAAGCCTATAAGGAAAACAAGCCCAAAAGTATTATCAAAGCCCAATCTAATCAAAACTGATTTTTTTCCACTAACCAAATTGAACAATAGTGAAATTAAATGGAAGCCCAAAAATTAACCCAACAAGAATTACAACCGTGAACTGAAATGAATTCTTTCAAATCTCAAACTCCTATTGCACTTATGGAAACTAATATTCTACTGATTAATATTTAACTGATCATTTGTTTTTACTTGAAAATCTTACTTACTACATTTCATTGAATTTAAACATCTAATACCAGCTATCACCAATCCCATACTAGACTTTATGAATAATACAACTCTGCTACTACTTATCCTAGTAAGAATTCTTAGTTAAACAGACTCTTAATCGGCTACTGTCAAACAAACCAAAACACTTCTAAATGGCTGAGCTACGAAACTTTATACTACTAAATCATAGGAATTAATGCACCGAGTAAAGACAGATAACAAACTACTCATATGAGATCAAATAGAACATTTTACAATCAGAACTCTACACTACAAAAAGTATGCTATCATATTATACTAAAGAAAATAACAGAGAAATAAAATGTGAGCTTAACCGATCCATCCGAAGTTTAGACCTTTGAGTCGAGAAGCGCGGCGCTGAGTCGGCTTAAAACCAAACACCCCTAAACGTCAAATCTACTGCTATCTTCAACAAATCCAAACACCACCAATCTGCTACCGTATCAAAAAATGAAAGTTAACCTGCAAATCTGTAAACCTGCAAAACTGAAACAAAGCGAAGAAAAACCAAACAGAACCTTCGAATCTGAAACCTGCATAAACTGATCTATATTGAACGATTTCTACGGACTAACTCAACCAATCTTTAACCGATTTCATAAGCTATTCCATTTAACTGAATTCTAACAAAAACTTTTGAAAAGAACTTTTATTTACTTTTAAGAACTAATGAACAGTAACTCAAGATTTGTATAACAAAGCTTGTAAAATCTCATAAGCTGGAAAACCAAACAGAATGAACGATCAATAATCTTGTAAAAGCTTATAACAGAAAACTTTTAAACTGTAAGCTCCTCTTATAAGCTCATTTGAGCTTATCTTTCTGAAAAGCTATAAACCTGTGTGAACAGTAACTGAAACTCTCCAAATGCCTAACTAAACTGATTATCAGAAACATATAAACGCTAAAACTAAATGGCTTGCACCAGCACCTAATCTATTCGATTTCGAACACAAATTCAAAGAAAAGCTTCACATTAACAACTACCAATTCCAAACTAACTTCTAACTGCCTCGTGAACAGTAAAGGTAACGGAAGAGAACTGAAACTTTAGATGAAGAGAATAAGAAAGATTGAAGAATTCATTAATGGTGAAAAATGTAACATTTGGTTATAACAGAAAACTCATTCGGTTACAAGACTGAATTAAAGCTTGGAAAACTGATTAACAGAAAGTAGTTACAAGAGTTTAACTAATCTACTCCTAAGAGCTAAACTAATTAACTATGTGAAAAACTACACCTAAGCTAACCGCTTGAAATGAGGCCTTCATCTTCTATATATAGCCGTTGAGAGAGGGTGGATGACGTGGCTCCACCAATGATTGGATGCCACGTGTAAAATACGAGGATATACTCGTTCTTCATCTTCAATCCAAATTGGGCGTTTCTTCGTCCTTGGGTCTTGATCTAATTGACTGCTCCCATCTTGTAGAGGAGAAGGAGAGGAGCATTTTTGTAGTTATACTCTTTGGCTAATTCTTCTTGGATCTCTCGTGATTTGATTTACAGGTTTGAGGAGGTGGAAGATGAAAACTATTTAATCTCTCTCTCTCTTCACGTTGGAGAAGAAAGACGAGAATGAGGATGTGTGTTTGACCGGCTCTTAATTGACCAAGTAAATATTACTTCTTCTTTTATTTTGCTATTTAGTCCTTTGTCTTTCACTTCTTTCCAAATGTATTTAAAAACTTTTAGCAAATCTATCTTTTCATCCTTTATGTATGTAGAAGTTTCAACTTAAGCCCTCCATCTTTGGAAATTTGGCAAATAAGGTCCTTGGAGCATCTTTCGTCTTTTTCTTCGTCTTTTATCATGAAAATCCCTTGAAAGCTCATGTTTGTCTCAAATGTACCTATATTACCTGCAAATACACAAACACAAAATACACACGTAATTCTGATATTTTACAGTTTAATATAAGGTATTTGACAGTGTTTTGAGTGGTATTTGGATCATTATTGATGAGTGTTTTCACACTTATCAACTCCCCTCCACTTGACCATTGCTATGTCCTCATGCAATGCAGCATTTTAAAGCTCAAAGTTACACTTTTCTCATAATTAACCAACCTTGGCCATTTTATGATTTAATAAACTATGCTATGCTACATGATGAATGGTTTTGAATATTTACAATGCAATGCAAAAGAATCAATTCTATTTATATATTTTTGATATTTTTCATAAATGGTTTTGATGGAAATAACTCATAAAGAATTCAATGGCTTAGATTAGGGCTTGAGTACCATGGACATTTATCACCCTCAAGTTTCACTTTCCCCATACCAAGCTTAAAAATGGGATCATTGTATTCACAAGTAAAAAGTGCATCAACTTATTCATGACAATTAAATGTGGAACCGGTTATTATTTGAGCAAATTGCTTTTGGGCAAATTTGTCATTATTCAAGTGTGAAGTATAAGAAGTGTAAAATCCAAAAATAAGGAAGCACGGTTTTAATCCTAAGTAATCTTCTCATCCATTACTTGAAAAACCGCTCACAATTAATATAAGTCCGTATTAAGAATAATAAGTCATTCGCCTTATGTGTAAAATCCTCATGTCATGCTTTCATAAGTAACTACACACTCGCTAAGGAAAGAAAAATAAAACTCACGCAATAATTTACATCCGCCATCTTTTTGAGACTTTGGATCTTCAACCCCGCAACCCGTCAAGGTAATATTGGATTGGAGCAATCTATTGAATCCCCGCAACCCGTCAAGGTAATATTGGAACTCAATAGTCACTATAATTAACACCACACTGCCCCTCTTGGGAGTCTTGTATTATTATTTTTCTTTTTCTTTTTTTTATTTTTTTTTTCTAGCCACTCATTTTTTTTTCATAAGCCGCTCTTATTTTTCTTTATTCCTCACAAAGAAATTTGAAAAGAAGAAAAGGAAAAAACACCCGCTAAATATGGAGCATGACATAAGTCTAGTACACATAAAACGTGCTAACTTAGAATCTTAAGACGTACTTATATCAACCATGAATGATTAGACAAAAATGCATAAGAGATTACAAACCAATTAAAACCGTACTTGATTATTTATTAACAATTATATACATGCGAAGAAAATAGAGGTAAAGAAGAGAAGGGTTTAGCCACAAGTAATTATCATGAAGTTTATCTAGCCCTTTTACACTTGCTTCAACTCTATCATTTCCCATTCTCCACAAATTTAAAATTTCAAATAATGAAATTAGTGGATGCTTAGCCTAATAGACCAATGAAGGACTACATGGTTAAGGATACTAGCTAGAGAATGCTAAGATAAGCAAACTCGGGTTGAGTCAAAATATCCATGGCGGGCCTAATATGTCAAAGAAATCTAAACTTGTTAAAACCATGTTTTATTATATTTTTTTTTCCTTTTTATTTATTTTGATGAAAGACAAAAGAAGAAATATATACAATGCAAATGTGTTATGCAAATTAAAAATGATTGATGCAAAAATTATGAATGCATATTTTTGGTGGCCAAAGTAGATCAAAAATTCGAAAAATGTTTGAAAAATTAGTTTTCTCAATTATCATGAAGTTAAGGCAATGGTCTAGGTAAGGTCACTTCGATAGAAGTCTCCCCTACACTTAAGCTAAACATTTTCCTTAATGTTTAAGAGTATTGGAGTAAACTCCCCTACACTTATTACATTGATTACTTTGCTTAACTCGAGCTAAGGAAGAGACAACTAAAGGGTATTCATTTTAAGGACAAGTGTTTAATATCACGATAGCAAAAACTAAACGAAGTGAACCAGATACACGGGCCTCCTCCATAAGCTCCAAGCATGAAATGAGAGAGAGCAGCCCTTGAAACAAACACGAAAAGACGAAGAAAGGCACCCCTCCACTTCAACTCTACTATAACATCCTTTTAATTAAACCTAACCTATTGAAAATCTACTCTACGTTTTCTAACCTAGTTATTCAATGCTTGAGTTTTTTTAACCCTAAGTCGCTAGCTCGACTCGGCCCCGAATTAGGTTGTCCTTGGGGAAACCATCATGGAGAGTAAAAGATTTACCCTCTTAGGAAAAACTCTCCATGATAAGGTAAAACAAGTTCTCAAGTACACAAAACCCCATAAGTATCCACCAGGATCAAATACATAATTGCCCTCCCAAGAATAACACATCCCAAAAGTGGACTTCTTAATCATTGGTGAGGTGGGTGAGGTTTCTTTGTTTATGATTCTTTGCCTTAAGTGTCCCATAAGATGATAAGGTGATACTTTAAAGTTTCCCACAAGTTTCCCTTTTAATGCATCAAGCGGATACTGAGTTGGCTCAACATTCTCTATACCAGGATAAAAAATCTTTTGCTTCATGGGAAAATAACAGGTGGTGGGAGCCTTTGAATATTCTCCTTGATACTTCACATCATGAGAGAAAAGGTATGGAGTAGTAAGGGTCATCACACTTGTAGAGGAAACCACCATTTCTTTCTTGTTCTTAGAAAACTCCTCATCAAAAACATCCTCATATGGTGACATAAAGAATCTCTCCAATTCAACATCCAAATGATACAAGTCACTATCATCTTGAAACTTCTCAAATATTGGTTCATCAAGTGAAGGCTCAAAGAGATTGTGTGAATTGGTTTGTAAGAAAGGTGGTGAAATAAATGAAGCATTTTGGTTTTGAGGTGTTTCACAAGTTGTGTAAGAAGGAGTAATAAGTGAAGGTTCATGAGAAGGTTGAGTGGGAATAGAATCTCCATAAAGCAATCTCTCTATTTCACGAATATCCTCATCCCAATTAGAAGAAAATGTATCAACCACAATATCATCCCTCTTAAGATAAGCTTCAATCTCCTCATTAATCAACTCATCTTCACTAAGCATTCTTTCACTTTCACGAATATCCTCATCCCAATTTGAAGAAGATGTATCAATCACAATATCATCCCTCTTAAGATAATCTTCAATTTGTTTATCTATCAATTCATCCTCACTAAGCATTCTTTCACTTTCACGAATATCCTCATCCCAATTTGAAGAAGATGTATCAATCACAATATCATCCCTCTTAAGATAATCTTCAATTTGTTTATCTATCAATTCATCCTCACTAAGCAATCTTTCAATCTCAAAAACCTTATCACTCTCATCAATGATAGAACCCTCCTTATCATGATAGTCATCATAGATTGGCATATCAAGTATTGGTGTTTCAAAAGGTATCTCCTCAAAACTCAAGGTAGTATGATCATCAAATAATGGAGGCTCAAAAATGGAGAACTCATCATCACTATAGTCATCATAAATTGGTGTATCAAAAAGAGGTGGTTCATCATAACTAGAATCCTCATTTGCTTCCTAATTTGTGTTGAAAATATGATTCAAATATCCAAAATGAAATTGTTGGGGTTCATGAATATCCAATGAGGAAGTAATGGAGGCTATTGTCTCAACATAAGGAAGATCATATTCACCACTCTTACAAGCTTCATGAAAGTATTCATTACACACTTCATCAAGAATATCAACGTGATTCACCTCTTTATCAAGAATATCAACATGCTTAACCGTCTCGGGCTCATCGGATTTCTTAGACAATTTACCCATGTTAAACACAATCTTTTGATCTTCCACCCTCATAATAAGTTCCCCCTCCGCCACATCAATAAGAGTACGACCCGTCCTTAAAAAGGGTCTACCAACAATAAGAGGAACTCTCGGGTCCATATCATAATCAACCACTACAAAATCCGCGGGAAAGGTAAACTTGTCAACCCCTACAAACACATCCTCCGCTATGCCTACCGGATAAGCTATGGTACGGTTAGCTAACTCAAGTGTCATCCTAGTAGGTGTGAGCTCGGGAAGTGAAAGTCTTTTCCAAAGCGATAATGGCATGAGATTGATACTTGCCCCAAGATCCGCTAGTGCCATGCAATTTTCCACCCCAGGAAAATTACAAGGTATCAAGAAGCGCCCAGGATCTCCAAGTTTTGTTGGTAAGGTTTTAAGTAGCACGGCGGAACAATTTTCATTAAGGGATGTGTTGGGCAAATCAACCAATTTTTCCTTGTTTGAGAGTAAATCCTTGAACATCTTAGCAAACTTTGGCATATAAGCAAGAGCTTCCACAAAGGATATGTTGATGTTGAGTTGCTTGAACATCCTTAAGAAATTTGAGACTTGGATGTCATCGTTGTTCTTTAACTTGCCCTTTCTCAATCTTGAAGGGTAAGGAAGGTTCGGTTTTGGTGTAGGTGGAATAGGTGTTGTAGTGGAAGATTTGTCTTTGTTAGCTTCTTCATTTGGAGGTGTGAAAGGTAAAGGAGAAGTATGAATAGGTTGAGAAGGTGTGTTTGAGTGAATGGGAGCATTTTGAGGGGGTGAAGTAGAGGTAGAAGGCTTGTCACAAGTAGGAGCACAAGTGGGTGGAACAATAGGAGGTTTAGGAGGTGAAGGATCCTTTGTTGACTTTCCACTTCTTGTTGTAATAGCATTGACATTGGCCCTTGGATTTGTTTGTGTGTTGGAAGGTAAAGCCCCTTGTGGTCTTTGATTTAATGCCATTAAAACCCTATTAGTTTGTTCCTCCGCTATACGTTTCATTTGGTCATTCATTTTCTTCTCAATAGCTTGGAACTTCCTTTCATTCTCTTGATTCATATTGTGCAAGAAATCCATTGTGTTATAATCTTGTGACACATATCCTTGAAAACCTTGAGGTTGGAAAGGTGGAGGTTGAGCATTAAATCCTTGATTTGGTGGATAAAAGTTATTTGCTTGAGGTTGAAAATTGTTGGGTGCTGTGTAATTGGTCCCTTGGTAAGCATAACACTCCCTTTGATAGCCTTGAACTTTATCACATTGTTGGTAGGAATGGGGACCTCCACAAGTCTCACATGAAAGAGCAATAGCATTCACATCATTGGTGGAATTCTTGTTCAAAAAGAGTTCACAAAATTTCATGAGTGTGTTGGTCATAGTATCAAGCTTTTGAGAGATCATATTTTCTATTTGATAAGTAACACTCTCTTGCACCACATGGACTCTCTCATCAATTTGTGTGTTAGCTTGCACCATCGATTTGTTCTCAATAATGTCCCAAGCTTCTTGAAAGGATTTAGAGAAAAGATTTCCACCCGCGGAAGAGTTGAGTGAATCTTGGTGGTGTGGTCTTAATCCATTATAGAAAGTGTTGAGTTGGTAAACCTCATCGAATCCATGATTTGGACATTTCCTCAATAACTCCTTGAAATTTTCCCAAGCCTCACTAAATGTTTGATCATCCCTTTGTTGAAAACCAATAATTAACTTTCTCAAATCCGTAGTTCTTGATAGAGGAAAGAACTGGTTCAAAAACTTCTTCCTTAAATCCTCCCAAGTGAAGATGCTCATAGATGGTTGCCTATCATACCAATTTCTAGCAAGACCCTCTAAGGAGAATGGGAATAGGATCATCTTAATAGCATCAGGAGGGACCCCATCATACTTAAGTGTATTGCAAAGTAACAAGAACCTCTTAATATGGTCGTGGGGGTCATCTATGGATCTCCCTAAGAAGGGGCTAGAAGAAACCAAAGTGATCATGTGGGCATTAAGCTCAAAAGTCTGTGCGGTTATTTCAGGTATAACGATGGCGTCGGCATTTCCCTCTACTTTCGATTGAAGAATCTCCATAATAGGACGTTGATCCATGGCTACAAAATGTTCGAATGTATATACAAGTGAAATGACGTCTAAAAGCTTCCTCGGGGAAGGAAGTGATACACCAAAGGTGGTATGTTTACACGCGTGCGAGTACACGTGTAAGTAAACACGAGGAATGAGGGAGTAGCCCTCGGTCGACTTTTGAAGAGAAAAGGATTATCCTCTTCGAGGTTCGATATAAAATATCCACAAGAAAGTATATATATAATTACTACTTGGGTGCAAGACCTCCATCAAGCCTTCCTTCTTAGAATACGCACTAGTGAACGGGGGGTTAGGTGGCGCGAAGCACTTAAGTACCTATTGACCCTTAGACGGCATTTTATAGCACGTCGCCTATCTATTCACTTTGTAGTTTGTATTCTTCGAATTATTGCCAATTGGAAGTATTTATCTATTCTTGCTTAATTAAATTGGATCGATACGCGTGTCAAGGACCGGAACGCCCCTCAACACGGTGTATTGCCTCGGCAATACTTATGGAAATAGGTAACTTGGTTGTTCTTATACGTATACTTATTTACATATAATAATATATAGAAAATATTTTTGTATTTATTTGATTTTTTAAAGAAAAATACTATATGTACATAAAAACGATGAAAACCGATATAATATATATTTTTGGGTGTAATCTTTTAGGAAAAAGATTACCTTTTGGATTTTTAATTTTTTTTGGTTCAATTCTTTAGGAAAAGAAGTGATTTTGTGATTTTTTTTATTTTTTTTGTATTTTTATCTTTTTGATTTTTTTTTATCTTTTTGATTTATAATACGTAAAAATAACGTTCACAAAGTGAACGGATCCCAAAATCCAATCGTCTCACTCGAAATCGTTAATCTTCACGAAAAGAACCGGCAGCGGCGCCATTTAATATCTTTCTTTTTAGTTCGTAAAAATATCTTTCTTGATCTAATTGACTGCTCCCATCTTGTAGAGGAGAAGGAGAGGAGCATTTTTGTAGTTATACTCTTTGGCTAATTCTTCTTGGATCTCTCGTGATTTGATTTACAGGTTTGAGGAGGTGGAAGATGAAAACTATTTAATCTCTCTCTCTCTTCACGTTGGAGAAGAAAGACGAGAATGAGGATGTGTGTTTGACCGGCTCTTAATTGACCAAGTAAATATTACTTCTTCTTTTATTTTGCTATTTAGTCCTTTGTCTTTCACTTCTTTCCAAATGTATTTAAAACTTTTAGCAAATCTATCTTTTCATCCTTTATGTATGTAGAAGTTTCAACTTAAGCCCTCCATCTTTGGAAATTTGGCAAATAAGGTCCTTGGAGCATCTTTCGTCTTTTTCTTCGTCTTTTATCATGAAAATCCCTTGAAAGCTCATGTTTGTCTCAAATGTACCTATATTACCTGCAAATACACAAACACAAAATACACACGTGATTCTGATATTTTACAGTTTAATATAAGGTATTTGACAGTGTTTTGAGTGGTATTTGGATCATTATTGATGAGTGTTTTCACACTTATCACTTGTCTTGAAATTCCATATTGTGCCTTATTTGTATCTTGATTATGAATTCGATCCATATTATATGAATCCTTTGTTGGATGAATGCTTAATACTTTGAAATTGTGGAATTATAGAACTATGCTGCCCAAGAAGGCTGTGACTGAGGATGATGTACGTAGGATTATTACGGAGCAAGTTACCGCATCTATGACTGAATTTATGGCAAATGCTAGAAATGAAGCTGGCGGTAGTGGAGCTGGCGGTAGTGGAGCTGGCGGTAGTGGAGCTGGCGGTAGTGGAGCTGGCGGTAGTGGAATTGGCGGTACTAATGTGAATGTAAATGCTAATAATGTGAATGCTAATGCTGGAGGAAATGTAGGAGGACTTGGAACTAATGCACCTGAAATTGGTGGCTGTACTTATGTGACGTTCATGAAGTGTGAACCTCTACCTTTTAATGGAACTGAAGGTGCTGTAGGATTAAGCCAGTGGATCGAGAAGATTGAATCGGTGTTTATGATTAGTAAGTGTAAGGAGGAAGATAAGGTGACTTTTTCTATGGCTACTCTTAAAGGTCGTGCGTTGACTTGGTGGAACGGGAGAATTGCTTTCATGGGTCTTGATGCTGCTAATGCTACTCCTTGGGCTGAAATCAAGAAGTGGATGACTTTGGAGTTTTGTCCTCGTAGTGTGATCATTAGGTTAGAACAGGAGTTGATTCATCTGAGAATGAAAGGTGTGGACATTGATAGTTACACGAACCGATTCCATGAGTTAGCCTTGCTATGTCCTCGATTGCTTGAACCCGAAGAGATCCGAATTGAGCAATATGTGAAAGGGTTGACCAAGAATATCCGGGGGGACGTGACATCATCGAAACCACTGACCATTGATGATGCTGTTCGAATGGCTTACCAACTCATTGGACAGATAATTCAGGATAAGGAAGATGAAGCTCGTGTAGGTGAGAAAAGAAAGGGAGACGGTGAGCGTGTAGATAGAGGTGATAATAGGAAGAATTTCAATCGCCGTCAGAACCAGAGAAAGGGGAATGCAAATGCTATTACCAACAATGCACCGCGCAACGATGATAGATGTCCTAAGTGTGGCAACAAGAGGCATCCTGGCGACTGCTGGAAGTGCCGAAATTGCGGAAAGCTTGGACACAAGGTTGAAAGGTGTAAGAAGGGAACGATTTGCTTCAACTGTAATGAAGAAGGTCATAGGAAATCGGAATGCCCCAAGTTGAAAGCGATTGTACCTGGAAGAAACCCCCAGGGTGGTATCTACCAACTTGGAACAATTGAGGTGAAGAAAGAGGATCTGAATGTCGTTACCGGTACGTTTTTACTCAACAATCATTATGCTGTTCCTTTATTCGATTCGGGTGCCGATAGGAGCTTTGTATCCACTAAATTTAGTGCCCTTATTGATATTGAACCTGTTGAGATAAGTACCAGTTACGAGGTGGAATTGGCTGATGGTAAATTAGTGAAAACTAATAAGCTATTAGAAGGATGCTCTCTAAATCTCTTGAACCATTCCTTTCCGATTGATTTGATGTTGATAGAATTAGGTAGTTTTGATATTATTATTGGTATGGATTGGTTGTCGTTGAATCATGCTACTATTTTATGTGGAGAGAAGAAGGTTAAGATTCCTCTTAGGAATAGGACGTTAGTAATTGATGGTAGTCGAGGTGAATCCCGTTTGAAAATCGTTTCATGTATTAAAGTCCAAAAGTACAGCAGGAACGGTTGTGAGTTATTCTTAGCTCAAGTGACCGGGAATGAGTCTAGGGAGAAACGATTGGAAGATGTACCTATTATTTGTGAATTTCCTGAGGTATTTCCTAAAGATTTACCAGGACTTCCGCCGATAAGGCAAGTAGAGTTTCGAATCGATTTAATTCCTGGTGCTGCACCGGTGGCACGTGCGCCTTACCGATTAGCCCCTTCTGAATTAAAGGAGTTATCTGAGCAACTTAAGGAGTTGTCTGATAAAGGGTTTATTCGACCGAGCTCGTCGCCTTGGGGAGCTCCAGTCTTGTTCGTTAAGAAGAAGGATGGATCTTTTCGTATGTGCATTGATTATAGGGAACTGAATAAGTTGACAATTAAGAATCGATATCCTTTACCTAGGATTGATGATTTGTTTGATCAACTGCAAGGATCTAGTGTGTATTCTAAGATAGATTTGCGGTCAGGATATCACCAACTTCGCGTCCGTGAAGAAGATATTCCTATAACTGCATTTAGAACTCGTGATGGACACTATGAATTTCAAGTAATGCCATTTGGGTTAACTAACGCACCTGCGGTTTTCATGGATTTAATGAATCGAGTGTGCAAGCCCTACTTGGATAAATTTGTGATCGTGCTTATTGACGATATTTTAATCTATTCTAAGAATGAAGATGAGCATAGAGAACATTTGAGGATTGTTTTGAAGTTGTTGAAGGATGAAAGGTTGTATGCTAAGTTTTCGAAGTGTGATTTCTGGTTGGATTCTGTGCAATTTCTTGGTCATGTGATTAACAGAGATGGAATTCATGTTGATCTTGCAAAGGTTGAAGCTATTAAGAATTGGTCTGCACCGACAACGCCAACGGAAGTGCGACAGTTCTTAGGATTAGCTGGCTATTATAGGCGATTCATTAAAGAATTTTCTTTGATAGCTAAACCCTTGACTAAGCTTACTCAGAAGAATAAACCTTTCGTTTGGGGAAGTGATGAAGATGGAGCATTTCATACATTGAAGCAAAAATTATGTAGTGCGCCAATCTTATCATTACCCGAAGGGAGTGAAGATTTTGTAGTGTATTGTGATGCATCTCTTAGAGGTTATGGAGCTGTGTTGATGCAGAGAGAGAAAGTGATAGCTTATGCTTCTAGGCAATTGAGGAAGAATGAGGAGAATTATGCTACTCATGATCTTGAGTTAGGAGCTGTAGTCTTTGCTCTTAGGTTGTGGAGACATTATCTGTATGGCACCAAGTGTACGGTATTCACCGATCACAAAAGCCTACAGTATATTCTCGACCAGAAAGAGTTGAACATGAGGCAACGAAGATGGATAGAGTTGTTGAGTGATTATTAAAGTATCACCCAGGAAAAGCCAACGTTGTTGCTGATGCGTTGAGTAGGAAAGATAGAGAGCCTATCAGGGTGCGTTCTCTAGTCTTGACCGTGCACAATAATTTGCCTGAGCAAATTAGAAATGCGCAAATAGAAGCTTGTAAGAAGGAGAATTTTGTTAATGAAGGGTTCCGAGGAGAAGGAGATCCTTTAGAGGTTAGAGCTGATGGAGTGAAATGCTTAAGAGGTCGTATGTGGATACCTAAGTTTGGAGGCTTAAGAGATTTGATTATGTTAGAATCCCATAAATCTAAGTATTCCATTCATCCGGGATCTGATAAGATGTACCATGATTTGAAGAAGTTGTATTGGTGGCCGAATATGAAAGCTGACATAGCTATGTATGTTCTTCAATGCTTGACTTGTGCTAGAGTTAAAGCAGAACATCAAAAGCCATCAGGACTACTTCAACAACCAAAGATTCCTGAATGGAAGTGGGAGCGAATTACGATGGACTTTATCACCAAGCTTCCTAGAACATCATCTGGAAACAATTCGATTTGGGTTATTGTCGATAGACTGACCAAATCAGCACACTTCATTCCGGTTAAGGAGCAGTTCTCACTGGAGAAGCTGACTCGAATATACCTGGATAATGTCGTATGCAAGCATGGAGTGCCTGTATCGATCATTTCAGATCGAGATCCTAGATTCGCATCGAATTTTTGGAAATCTCTCCAAAGATCTTTGGGAACGAATCTCGACATGAGCACTGCTTATCACCCCCAGACTGATGGGCAGAGTGAAAGGACGATACAAACACTGGAAGATATGTTGAGAGCTTGTGTGTTAGACTTTGGTAAGAATTGGGATAAACATTTGTCGTTAGCAGAGTTTTCATATAACAATAGTTACCATTCTAGTATTAAGGCTGCACCATTTGAAGCTTTGTATGGTAGGAAGTGTAGATCTCCTGTATGTTGGAGTGAAGTTGGGGATACCCAGCTCACGGGACCGGAATTGATCCGGGAGACTACGGAGATGATAGTTCAGATTAAGAAGAGGTTGTTGACTGCCCGTAGTAGACAGAAAAGTTACGCGGATGTGCGGCGGAAGCCAATGGAGTTTGAAGTGGGTGACCGAGTAATGTTGAAAGTATCGCCATGGAAAGGCGTTATAAGATTCGGAAAACGAGGAAAATTGAATCCCCGTTATATTGGACCCTTTAAGATTTTATCTAGAGTAGATCCGGTGGCTTACAAACTAGAGTTACCCCCAGAACTTCATGGTGTTCACAACACATTCCATGTATCTAATCTGAAGAAATGTCTAGCAGTGAGTGATGAGAAAATTCCGTTAGGTAAGGTTCGAATAGATGGGAAGTTGCATTTTATCGAAGAGCCCGTAGAATTATGGACCGTGAGGTAAAGCAACTGAAACAAAGTCGGATACCTATTGTCAAGATCCAATGGAATTCAAAGCATGGACCGGAGTATACTTGGGAACGAGAGGATGAAATGTGGAAGAAATATCCGCACCTCTTCGATTTCAATAAGAAACAGACATCCAAATGAAATGGATCACGAGGACGTTGATCCCTTTTAGGAGGAAAAGCTGTGACAAATCTAACATTTTCAGGTAGTTAAATATTTTCTCGTATAATATTTTGAAACTTATTTTTATGTTGGTTGACGAACTCATAATTTACGGATTTAAATTTGGGCTTACGTGCATAATTTGGCGTCTTTTACGACTAAACCGGAAACCTTAGGATTACGTATTTACGTTTTTGAACTCCGTTTTTGATGAGACAATTTTTATTGGATTCGTTTTGTGACGGTGATTCATAATTTATAAAAACGTTTTTCGTAAAACAACCCGAGGGCACGCAAATCGAGAAAACTAGAATCGAGAAATACCCGTAAACTAGTGAGATGGGACAAAACAATTTGCCCCATCCCACTAGCTTACATGGGACGGCTAAAATGACTCACCACTCTTAGGTGGCACAAGTCTTAACTTGTTTATACAAGTGTAAGCTCATGCTTACACTTTAAGCTAAGCCTTCCACCAAACTTAACAAAACCAACAAATGGTTTTCACTTAACCATTTCACCCATGCAATTCACTCTCAAAACTCTCTCTACTTCACCCTTATGCCGTCCCACATCAAGCCACAAACACCATCTTTGATCTTTTCTAACTACAAACCACATGTTTACTAGTCCTATTAAGGTGTTACCTTGAAACCTTGATCATTTGGTGGCCATATAACCAACTTTGGAGGTGATTTGCTTGTGTCCTAGGGCTGATTTTCCAACATATGATCTTGATATTTGATGGTCTTGGAGATACTTATTGTGTTCATCAAGTTCTTGCCTTCCTAAAACAAGAAATCCACTTGGATTGGTAAAGAAGATCATCCTCTACATTTTTCTCTTATTATTTTGTAAAGAACAAATGTATTTTCTTTCATTTTGTATATGTATATGATGTATATATGATGATAAAAATATTGTGTGGGGATCAAGTGTTGATAAACATGCTTAAAAATGATGATAACCATAAGAAATGAAGCTAAAATCATGACTAATTAGTTGGCTGTATAAAAACAGTAGATAACTAAATGAAGAACTGATAAAAATGCATGGTTTGATCTATTTACAGTAAAGTAGATGATGTTATACACATGTCAGAGTTGGCCATGCAATGGAATCAAAATAATGAGTGAGATATGATCAAAACAAGTTAGGTGGTACAATCTAAATAAGCAGTTTTGTAGGGACTGTTAAGGCAACTTAAACTCAAAATGGGCAGTAGCTATAACTAAGTTATATTTAGCACATATTATGAAGAAGTTTTCATCTAAAAATGAGCTTCTAAGTCATTGTAGAACTCTAGATATGATAAAAATAGTGAATGTGAAGTTAAAAATCAGATTTTGGAAATAATGTTTATTATTATTATATAAGCACTCACTTTATAATTTATAAAATGTAAAGTATAAACCCACTAACTTATAAAACTTATTTATATAAATGTATAAAAGGTTAATTAAATGGGTAAAATATATAAATGGTGGTAAAAGTAATATTTATAAGAAATAAAAACTATAAACTTGATTTTTACGACTTTTTCGGCTATCGCCGTGAAATTAACGTTTTTCATCAAATAAAACTTAGACGACCAAACCCGTCTAATGTAAAGTTTATAAAAGATATATACTGATGTATAAGTAACTAAGACAAGTAAAAACCGATAAAACCCGAACTATAAGAATTACGGACAATTACGAGCTAACTAAACATATTAGACTAATAATTGGACTTAATAAGATAAATACTTGTAAAAGAATTATTTGGGCTTAACCCAATAGGGCCCAACATGAAAAGTATATATACTGATCATATAAGTATATAATGGGTAAAAACAAGTAAAAGAACTTATAAAAGACTTAATGAACTTAAAATAGGTAAAATCGGTAAAACTAGTGAACTAGTAAGACGATACTAAAACGTAAACGCTAAAATGAGTAAATGAGGATTTATAAACCCACTTGATCATCATCATATGTACAATAATCATATATATGTATATTGTTATTTTGATAAAAGTCATTGGACCGAGTCTAAGACCGATTATTATTTATATAGGTTTCCGTGACCGAAGCACGCCCGTAGCCGATAATCCGCCTTTCATTAACAACGTGAGTTCATAGCCTCGTACTCTTTTAAATGTTTTATAAAATG
Source organism: Glebionis coronaria (assembly GCA_025667525.1). Taxonomy (NCBI): domain Eukaryota; kingdom Viridiplantae; phylum Streptophyta; class Magnoliopsida; order Asterales; family Asteraceae; genus Glebionis; species Glebionis coronaria. The sequence goes on from JANFOE010002273.1 coordinate 90,183, forward strand.
ATTTGTAAACCCGCGAGGGAGATAACATGCTAGATTTTTATAAATAGAACACAAGTAGTCCCGATTGTATGCTTAATGAGATGGACCCGAATGATGCTATGACCCTATATTCGAGACTAAAAGGATTATTAGTAGTTAGGTTATGTCACTTAAACTCCCATTAGCATGAATTGTGAACTACCGGGTTTTGGTAGACGCTTATGCATTTGATAGTACTATTTGGGGACGATCACCCCAGTTCGCGCCTTGACGGTTGATCCCCGTCGTACCACATTGATTGGTAAGCGAATTTATGTATGAGAAGATTCCATAGCGTGATTTTTGTGACGACACGCTAACTTAGATGGGCAAATCGTTTGTCGGGTTCGCGGCCCGCTGTTTTCACAGTAAGGTAACAATGTCATGCGGCTAATAATAATCCTATACAAATAATACAATATAAGACATAAATAATAAACGATGACGACGCTATTACGATGAATATATTACCTAACATGGTAATATAGAGACTACGGTCTCATGGACGGTTTCAGATGTATGCTTGATTTATATATTGCCTGACTAGCAATATGTGGACTTACTTCCGATATTATACTTGTGTTCTGATTTTAAATGATTGTAAATGATTGTTTTTATATAACGGTTTTCATTAAACTCTATGAATTCACTCGGCATTCGCTGATATGATTTTTGCATGTTTTCTATCTCAGGTGCTTGAAGGTAATCCGGATGGAGATCGACTCTGATGGCCCACACTTAATATTAAAAATGTTCATTCGATCTGTGTTTTGTAAACTTAATGACCTGTATAATTTGGGACATGTTGTACACTTTTAAACCTTTTTATCGAATGAATGTTTGTTAAACCTTGTACAACCATTTTTATGTGTTGTCTATGATTGGAGTTATTGTGCTATCCCGTAACACTTTGAAAGACCCTTCCGCTGTACCGATACGAAAAATGAGAGTGTTACAGACAATCTCTACAAAGGAAAGCGATTATACGGTTTATTACCAAAGGTCAATCGTTCAAGCATAAAGCAGCGCTTCTAGTATTTTGTATCGTTACTTTACCTCGTCCCTTCGATTGGGGTGGTAAGCAGTACTCTCATCAAGATTTGTTCTCAACAACTTCTGAGCAAATCTCAAGAAATTCGATGCGAAGCGAGGATCTTGATAGAGATTATCGATACAGGCACACTATGCTTACACAACTCCTTTAAATACAAAGAGTCAATTTCTTCATCAAGAATCTATTATTAACAAGAATGATATTAACATATTTGGTCAATCTGTCGACGATGACCCAAATCGAATCAAATTCAGATGATGATCTTTGCGATAGCTAGACGTTTACTAATGTATGAGGCGGTGTCTGCCTTCATAATTTGCCATCAGTACAACTTCTTCAGACAAAGATACTTTTAGTCATAAATAACATAAATAGAATACTTATACTTACAAATTCCAACATAACTATATCTCACAATCTCCATGTTTAGGCAACCACAAGTGGCCTTTAAAACATTTAACGCTGTCGGCTTCTCAATTCTAATGGTCCACATTAGCCGCGAACCACTTTTTATTATCTATATTATTCTTTTTACAATCATCGGCTATTTTTAAATTGTTCGGCAATTTATTTTGCACCTTCATTATTAAGGAACATGTCCTAATTGGTTCTTTATCTTTTATACATAATGTGTCAGTAATTACGTTCACTTTCCTGATGAAATAAATATCATAACCGTATTTATTCAAAATTCTTTCTTCATATCTTCTATGTTTCAGTTTCGTCTTTACTATTATCTTTATCTGTTTTACTCAATCTGACGTCTAAAGCGTCGATAATTATTACAACTAATTAAATAATAAACATTTAATTTTTATGAAACATAACGTAAAAATTTTAATTTTCTTAGTTCGACCAATTATAAAAAATGTTCAAAAATAAATTTGAATTTAATTAACAAGATTTTTGTTGATTTATCGAAAATAATTAATAAGATTCGTAAATTTTTGAAAAATATTTGGTTATACTTTGTTCAAAATTTTCTTAGTTGAAAAGCGAAAATTATTGTTTTAAATTTTTAAGTCATGGTTTAAATGGTATCCTCAATTCCTCTTAGGTTGTCTTGAGGTATACACAAACATTTACCCCAAAACAGAAGTTTAGTTAAATGGTTTGTATATAAGGGAATAATCCCTTAAAACCTTTGTTAAAACATTTGTCAAAATATATTTGCACTTTCTTTTTAGTATAACTCAAAGTCTTAAATAACTTCTAAATTTTGAAGAGTCAATTTAAATTCCGTTATTTATTAATCACACGGTTAAATCATGTAAAGTATTAAGTCTTAAGTCTTATGTTAAATATTCAGGGTATAATTTTTAATTGTTCGGCCAATTCAGAGCAATCTTTAGTTAATTATTAACTCCTTCTTATTCTTATAAACAAACATATAGTCCTTAATGATCACGAGCATGAATTTATCAAATTACAGCCTACACACGAGATTCACCAAATTTATGAATACTACATGTGCATTAGTCAATCCAAACGGCATCACGTGAAACTCATAACGTTCATTACAAGTACCGGATGTAGTGATTGGAATAGATAATCTTTTTCGCGGACGCGAAGTTGATGGTAACCATGTCGTGAATCAAATCTTTTAAACATATGCTTAGAACCTTGTAAATGATCGAACAAATCTTCCATTTCGAGTTATGGATATCGTTTTCGATTGTCAATTTACTCAGTTCGCAGTAATCTATGAATATAAGGAATGATAACACCATAGCTCTTCATGATGACGAGCTCGGTAGAATAAAATCTTTCTCCGACAACTCTCTCAGTTGTATGGTAATTCCTTTAATCCAGATGGTGCTGACGTACAGTGCACAAGCCACAGGTGCAACACCGAAAATATAATCAATACCAATTTCAACTTGCCTTAATGGCAAAAGTCTAGGTAATTCATTAACAAATACTTACTAAAGTTTCAGATAACAGAATCATCTTTTAATAAATTCATATTAGGTTCTTTCTAGATGATAATATCTATGACTAATTCACAACCATTCATGGTATAATTTCAAGTCTAAATGCAGGATATGGTCATCCATCAAGAATTATTTAGATCTCTTTTGATAATCAACATCTTATCTTTTAGGGGATTTTTACTCGAGTTCCCATAAATTAAGACAATGTCGTCATGTCATAATCAATCAATCCATTCTACTGGAACTATCAACTTTCCAGTTTCATTGCCGTCGATAAGATGTGCACTTCTCAAAAGACTAATAATAACTCATAATCCTTCACAAATTCAAAGATATCCAGATACATAACTAACCTTAAAAGAGTAAGGTCAACGCATAATGTAGGCGAGAGAATATCAAATCAGATACATACGAAAACATTTAACGAATATGAATATATCCCATGTTTTCATAATTTGAGTACGCATTCGAAAGCTCCTTGGATCGTTACCCAGGTCATTCAAATGAAATCAAATCATAAGAAATGATAAGAACGTCAATACATCCAGTCGGGTATCAACACTTGGTAATCAGATACTTTCCCTAAGAATCTCACTACGGGAGAATTGGACAAGAAAGAATTGTCAATTGTCAAATAAGACAATTTCCACAGATGAGTAAATTCGACTCAGAAGAATAGATGCTACAGGCACATATGTAGGTGTCCCTAACACTATGTCCCTATTTTTCACTTCTTGCAGATCTCATAAAATTTAATCTTTTACAATCTTCAAAGAAAATGTAGTGTTTATTCATTAGTTTTATGGTGACTACTAATCAGCCTTGCATGGTCCATTCCAAATTGTATGTAGGCGCGCAACTATATACAATTTCAAGATTAACGATGCAATACTCAGTTCGTCAAAATTTTATCATCATGTTTGTAATAAATACATTTTCATGCTTAATTCTTAAATAAGAATCAAAAATAAATTTATGAAGATTTTCATTGTTATGGAAACAATTAAGTTTTCCAAAGTGTTTTCATAAACAACTTCATTTCGATAATGATTACATATAAATCTCACTTTGAATAATCCTTATTGTGATGAAAATTAAATTTTCTCAAAGGATACCGTTTTAACTTTATAAAAACAATGTGTGATCTGCAAAAGAGTGATGAAGAGTTGTTCACCAAGAACTTAACTACAATATGATAGGAAATGAGCTTTTGCCAAATAATCATGAGGTTCATGACCTTGATGGCGCTCAAAAAGAGTAATCCACAACGTAACTCAATTCGAGATGAGTACTTGTTCAATGGTTGCATCACTAATGCGAGCATTAGGAAGAAATAAGTAAAGATAGATATCATCGATACATGTAGAATTTAGCAATAAAAGGTAGTCTTTTCATTGATCACAAACAAGTCTAAATTGTACCGTAACACATTACGTGTCACTATGTCATACAATTCCAAGAACTCATCCTACCAACTGATGTCACAGTTAAGTTAGGGATTATTTTTAAAAGATACCACAATGAATACTAATCTACAAGAGTCATTAGGTGTCCCACCTGTCCCGGAAGATCCATCGGTCCCAATTTAGAAGAAGATTTCTTCAATTTATTTCTTGGACACTAGGCATCCTCATTAGTGGACAATGGCCTAGGAACAACCCTTAACACGAATCAACAATCAAATAAAACCTTATAATTCAATCACATGACTTAATGACTTCTCTTTAACAATCTCATATTCCATACGGGTTAATTTTTTTTTTTTTCAAGTTTCAATCAACTTATACTCAATTCGATATCCTACTTCATTCTCCAATACTTTCAACCTTATTCTTAGACCTTAATAGGGCAATAAAAGTTCAATATGATCAACACTTAATTTCCAATCCTATAGCTCTTACAACAACAATAATCAAATGTGTCACTAGCATGAGATGACTCACACATTCAATTAGATTTCTCGGAAAGGTACTAGTGGCATGAGGCTTTTGGGTAATGGTTCCATTGACAGCCTCAAATGCAACATTCACCTTGTCGATTTTAATTTAAGAATTGGATGACAACGAATCAAATGACATCTTTCTAGGTGGTAACGTTTTGTCAAACTCCACTCTATAAGGAAAGATCGTCATGACATCGATATCAGATTTAATCTCGCCAATTCTTCTTCAATATCACAATCAACAAATATCTATATTTCTACGAGTATCAACCATTTGTTGGGATCATAAATATCAACAACTTGGTTTAGATCTAGAATAGATAGAATTCCTACGGGAATAGCTTCGATTGATTTAATAGGGAATTTAGGGTTCCTTGTGACAATCTACGTCGTATAAATACCTTGTATAAATATCAAATAATCATCAAACAATCATGTAATAAAATTACATCATATATATATATATATATATATATATATATATATATATATATATATATATATATATATATATATATATATATATATATATATATATATATATAAAATCCAAGTTATATATATATTAAAATAACACTTCTCAGTCTGGCCTTGTCGGTAACTCGGGAATTCTTCAGCACCGTTATAGTCAAAAGATTTTTAGACATTTTTAGAAAAATGTTTATAGTTAAAAGATTTTGAAATTTTTTAATCAAAACCTTGGTTTTAAAAATCTTTCGTTCTCTATAACGAGAGCTCTGGTACCAAACTGTAACACCCCCAAATTTATACAACTCAATACGGCGGAAGACTAGTTGGTGTTACGGGATAGCACATTACTCACATCATAGACAACGCTTAAAAATTGCGTCGTTTAATAATAAAACATTTCCATTCATAAATATCAAAATTTACATAGGTCCCAAGTCATGGTCATTTCATAAAATTTTACAAAAGATTTGAATGACAATTGTTATTTAAGTGCGGGCCATGAATTCTTGTTGTCTTCCCGAGAATTACCTTCAAGTACCTGAGACAAAACATGTTAAAAGAAAAGGTCAGCGATAACGCCGAGTGAATTCATAGATTTTAATAAAATTCATCAATATAACATCGGTATAAAATTATTACCGAAAATCATTTTGTACAAATCCTTCTAATAGGCCATAAAATAGCCAAGGTCATTTTATACAAAACCTTATCAAAATCATAATATAGGCATTTGCCTTAGAAATCATTATACGAACCATTGTCGTAAAAACATCATACAATACGTTTTATAACGTTGTATAGATTAAATAAAAACCGTTATATGAATATGGTTATATATAACCAAAACACGAACCTAATATCAATAGTATGACCCCGTATTGCTAGTCAGGCAATACATCGTAATTCGGTGCGTATAGTAGTATTTCGTTAATTAGATTATTATAAGCCGCATGACATTGTTAACTTACTAAAACAAACAACGGGTAGCTAGCCCGAAACTCAATTTGCCCATCTAAATTAGCGTGTCGTCAAAAAGGTCACGCTATGGAAATCTTCTCATACATAAATTCGCTTACCAATCAATGTGGCACGACGGGGATCAACCGTCAAGGCGCGAACTGGGGTGATCGTCCCCAAATAGTACTATTATATGCATAAGCGTCTACCAATCCCGGTAGTTCACAATTCATGCTAATGGTACTTTTTGTGACATAACCTAACTTTAATAATCCATTTAATTTCATCTATCGGGTCATTTAATCATTTATCAGGTCATACAATCGGGTCATACAATCATTCGGGTCCAAATCAATAAACAAACAATCGGGACAAATGGTGTCCTATTTTATAAAAACTAACATGTTATCTCCCTCGCGGGTTTATAAAATATTTCATAAAAACATTTAAAAGAGTGCGAGGCTATGAACTCACGTTGATGTGGGAAGGCGATTATCGGCGATTGGATGTACGGTACGTGCTTCAATCACGGAAACCTAGACAAATAATACTCGTCTTAGACTCTTGTCCAATGACTTTATAAAAATAACAATTATGTATACATATGATATTATATATATATGATGATCAAGTGGGTTTACATATTCCCTTTTACTCATTTTAGTGTTTATGTATTGGTAACTTCTTACTAGTTTACAAGTTTTACCTATTTACATGTTTTAGGCCCAATAGGCCCATTAAAAGGCCAATATATTATATTAGCCCAATTATACTTTTATTATCAGTATCACACTTTACATGTTGAGCCCAAATGGGTTAAGCCCAATAAATAAGTTTATAAGTGTTTTAGCCCATTTTGTTGTATTATTAGTCCAATAACGTTAACTTAGCCCGTTAATGTCCGTATGTTATATAGTTCGGGTTTTATCGGTTTTTACTTGTTATATATGTTTATATATCAGTATGTGAGTTTATAAAAGTTTACATTAGACGGGTCCGACCGTCTAAGTTTTATTTGGCAAAAACGTTAATTTTACGGTATTAGTCGAAAAGACGTAAAAATCATGTTTATAGTTTTATAACTTATAAAACTGATCAAATTACCATTTTTATAAAATGTATCATTTATTTATCATTTTACATACTTATATAAATGTAATATATAAGTTAGTGGTTTTAATTCACATTTTATACTATATTTATTTGAGTGCTTATATAATACTATTATACTTTAATTTTCCAAAATCTGATTTTTACTTTCACTTTCACCATTTTTACCATATCTTGAGTTCTACAAGGAGATAGAAGCTCATTTTTGGACACCATAAACTACATGATATGTGATACAATTAACTTAGTTTTAGCTACTGCTCAATCCAATTCTAAATATCCTTAACAGTTCATCCAAAACTGACTATTCAGATTGGTACTCTAAACTTGTTTTGATCATATCTCACTCATTACAATGATTCCATTGCATGTCCAACTCTCACATGTGTATAAGACATATTACTTACTGTATATTGCTTCTACTTTGCCATTTTATCAGTCTAACATGTGGTTCTTTACTGTTTTATACAGCCAACAATCTAAACAAGATTTTAGCCTTGTTTCTTATAGTTTTTCATCTTTTTAAGCATGTTTATCAACACCAAATTCCCACACAATATTTTTAATCATCATTCATCATCATATACATATACATAAGTAAAAGAAATACAAGATTACATAATAAAAAATAACAAGAGGATAGGAAGAACAGTCTCTATACCACCATTAGTGATGAAAAGATGAGGTTTTTTATGAAAAGACTTGGTTCTTGTTATCAAATCTTCAACTTTAGCAAGGCAACTTCTTGGGTCCTTTGGATGGATGAACACCTCCATAAAATCAGCCATTTAACCTAATGAAAACTCCTTTTCATAAGTTAAGATCACCTCTAATCTTCATATCTTCAAAAGGACATCATCATATGTAGAAATAACATGAGATTTTATGGTTGAATTTGATCAAAATGGGTGTATTAGGGTGGTGGTGGACGAAATATAGAGAGAGAGGGAGGAGAGTATGAGTGGTTTTCATGTATGTGTTTAGGAGAAGTGGTTTTGGCTTGGATGGTTTTGGTGGTTTAAAGTTATGTGTAGCTTACTTTGTAAGCTTTAGTTAACAAGTGTTTACTTGTTAGCTACAACTTTGCCACATCTTTTGATGTGGTGTCATTGTATAGCCATCCCATATAGTGAGGTGGGCAAGTGTAAAACTTGTCCCATCCCACTAATTTACGGGTACTCCTCGATTCTAGTTTTCTCGATTTGCGTGCCCTCGGGTCGTTTTACGAAAACATTTTTATAAATTATGAATCACCGGCATAAAACAAATCTAATAAAAATTGTCTCATCAAAAACGGAGTTCAAAAACGTAAATACGTAATCCTAAGGTTTTCGGTTTAGTCGTAAAGGACGTTAAATTATAATCGTAAGTCCTAATCTCTTCTCGTAAATTTGTGATTTTATGAACCAACACATTTTTAAAATCCCAAAATAATATTCACGGATACATTTATTTCCTGAAATGTCGGACTGTCACCAAAACGGTGTATGTAAACGTAAGCACGTAACGTAGAATCCTCCGGTTTAAACGTAGTCGATGTTACTTCAAGATGTAAACATAAATTTCTTCCCAAAAATAAGTGAGTTCATAATATAACATTAAAATAATGTTTTTAAATAATACATGAGAATAAAATATCAACCATAAATTGACGGATTGTCACATCTATCTTCCAACGGAAGCTCTATAACTGTCGAAGCATGGCTTATAATACTGAATCTCACATTCCAACATCAGACACATACAAAAATGACCAGAGACTTTGAAGAATTCTCTACAGCATTTATCTGTTTCTAGAAGAGGTAAAGTTTAATTATTATAGTTGATGTGATCGTGATAGTATAGTGATAATTTGATACGTTATAGGGTAAATTAGAAAATTACCTTTAGGAAAAAGTAATAATCTAAAATTACCAAAGACGAATTCAATTAAACACGTGATGAACCAAGTTCGTTGTACACGAAGATCGAGTGAATTTGAGACGTTTCGTTTTGATTAGGACAATTGATTTGAATGGTTTTCGATTTTTAAACTAAAAATTAAATCTACCAATTTAAAAACTTATTTTAAACCTAAAGTGCATGAATCGTAAAACCCCAAATTATTTAAATCTAAAACAATTACTTAAAATTTAAAACTATTTAAAAATTAAACTAATTAATAATTAGACTATTTAAAATTCTATAAAAATTAATCTATTTAATAAAAACATCTTTTTAAGTATTTTTAAAAATCTAATAAAACTTTTTAAACTAACTAAATTTATTAAAATCAAATCTAATTTTAAAACTATTTTTATTTAAAACAATAAATATCTAATTATATAAAAACTAATTAAACTTTTAAATTTAATAAAAACATTTTAATTTTATTTTGAAAATATTGATTATTTTAAAAAAACTCAAAATTTACTTTAATAAAAAATATTAATAAAACTTTATTCAAAACGGAAACTTAATTAGACAAAACTAAAATTGAAATCTGCCAAAACAAGATGCTATATTAATGAAGTAACAGAGAATAAAACCAAATAAGCCAGTTAGCTCAGATGGCTAACATGTTGGACATGTTAAGGGCAGGTCTCGAGTTCGAGACCTGCAGGTGAAATATTTATGTGATTAATTTTCTTTTTGACAAATTAAACTACAAGTCACAGGAGGTGACTTTTGATTGAATTTTTGAAACTGATAAGGGTATCAGTTTGGGCTTTAACAGATCAAATTAATCTGTTAAATCTAATTCACAGCAAGTTAAATCAAGACAAATCAAATACACTACTAAAATAAAATCACAGATATCACTGTCTGGAAAAATAACAATCAATTACCTAAATTGAACAATATCAAGCAACTTACTCAAATTTAAACAAAATCAGTAGCTAACAGATCTATATATTCAATAATAACAAAAACTAAACCTAGATCAATCCAATATCAGCAAACCAATCTTACAACATGATTCGGCATATCAGATATCAAGTTCCAAAAACATATCAAATCATCAATCATTCTTAAACAGCTGTCTCTAATCACGAATACTCAATCAAACTACATGTAATCTAACAGTTTAACAGATTAACAAATGCATAAAAAATGAGGTAAATCTTAACCATCATTATAATTTAACTTAACAGCTTATCAAAATAGACAGACAGAATAGCAGATATAAGCTAAACAAATCAGACTAAAGCTTAATCAACTAAGAAGTTTCATAACTAAACAGATTCAAAATATAATGCAAACATTTTTAAACTGACTATCAATTTATCATACGAATGGAATTACAGCTAGATAAGCACACGAAAACATTCATCCAAATAAAATTAAACTAGCAGATCCACTTATTTATAAAAATTAGATAAACTAGCAGTAAACTAAACATTTAACAAGCAGATTCATAAAACACTTTACACTTAAACAACAAAAGCATAAATCAATCTTAGAATCGATAACTCTTAAAAACATTAAAATAAAAAATAGATGTAAACCTTTAGGAGATAGCCTTTGAGACGAAGGTTAGCGCTGTGCTACCTTAGAACCGAAAACGACATCACCATATGAATCACCACCACCATCAAACATAACGAATCACCAATATTCATGAATCAGAAACTTCCTTTATACTATTTTTAAAAACTTATCAGTTAGATAAGCTTGTCCCTCAATTTCAGCTTAAATCACTCAAATAAGCTATGGAAAAGCTTATATGAACAACCCTTTTTAATTATAACGAAAACAATTAAAATAAGATTGTATTCAAGGTCACGATTCAATAAAAATAAACAGTTAAACAAGATTTAATAAACTGAACTTTAACTTTTATTTAATAAATCAGAAATCATTACAATACTATTAAAAGAAAAACAATCCTACAACTATTTTATCATTATAACATTAAGCTAAAAATGGGATACATTACATGAAAAAGATGAGGGTATTTATAGCTGATGAGAGGCTTTGGGTGGTTGATGAAGAAAAAATTGTGGCCCTTGGATCTTCAATATCTTCTTCTCTCTCTTGGTTGTTTTGATCGGATGGCTGAAAATACACAACTAGCACACAGATTGCCAACGTGGCATCTGTTTGTGCTAGTTGTGCTTCTTGGATGCTGAGGTGTCCACAAGTGATTGGTAAGTTGGTGATGATGAGGTGTATTATCATTTGATTTGCTGCCACGTACCCCTGCTCGTCCACTCTTGCCTTCCGAAAACTTGGGGGATTTAATTCCCCCAAGTGTGAATCACACGTGGGAATCAAAAGGCCCAATTTATTCGAAGTAATTAATAAACTAGGGTTTTGTGAATAGTGAGTTTTACAGGTTTATTTCTTTGGTGAAGAAGATACATTGGATGTATCGAAAGGGTTTTTTTATTTATTGTGTGAGAAAGTGTGAGTAAAACATGTGAATTTAAGTGGGTGGATGTGTGGGGCGTTTGACTGAGTGTTAGTTAAATACACTTCAAAAATCTTTTGTTAAATGTAGAAAAACCCTAAGGAAAAAGCCCATTACTAATGTGTAAGTTTTATTTCCCAAAATGAATTGGGCTGTAGGCCCAATCACACATTTCAGCCGTTACTTTCATTACTCTATTGGGCCTTTGTTGGGCCATTGTACATTAAGTAAATAATCACATTCCAATATTGGGATTTTGAGCCCAATAACCAAGAGTGGGGCCCACAAAGTCCAAGTAATAAGTTAAATCCACTAGTCACGGAGCTTGAATTTAGCTTTGTCGATCTTTTCGTCAATCTCGTGTCGTTTTTCACCGGTTTTCACGATCTTCGGTACCTACACACATGAAACAACAAACATGCGAATACAAGGCAATATTGATACATTATATGCACTTATTCGTTGTTATTTGATATAATTGATATGAGTAAAATCACTCATATCAAACTCCCCCTTGCTAAGCAATTGTCGTGTCCTCACGCAATGATAAAATAAAACTCTAACTACAACATTATTCAACTTTTTAAACTTTATTTTGCAAAGACATAATGTATTGATTTCATTATTTGAAAAATAACTTTTAGGATCATAAAACTCAAATAGATTCATCGTCCCCGACTTTTCACTTTTCCATGCCAAGTGCAAAAACAAGATCATTGTCAATCATAAGCCCCAAAATTAAACCAACTCATACAAGTAATTTGTGTTAAACTCAATCTCCTATTATTCCTAATTGTATCTCTAGATTTTATTTGTCATTCACCCAAAGGCTCATTTGACTTATTTTTGATATTTATTAGTCCAAAAATGAAGGCAAGAACGGTGTAAACTCAACACTCAAAACCTAACCTCGACTTTAAAAACCGTTGTCACTAAAGAAAGCCCACATCAAAGATAACTTAACACGATTTAATGGATAAATCCCCGGACCCGAAATTTGGCTAATATGGCTACTTGAAAGCAAAAATAAAAACCTACAAAGTAAATTATGACCTTATTAAAGGAGTTAGCAACAACTATATCATAACACCTTTTGGCTCTTTAAGATGCAATTGTGCTCCTTATTTAAAATCCACACCCGAAGGCTCCTTGGACAAAAATAAGGGAATTGACAACACCATCCCACCTTATGGCTCATGATGGTGAAGCATTTTTTGTTAAACACGTCCCCTTGTCATACACCCTAAGGCTCTAATGACAAGGTTAGTGCTACATGACTCCCACCCGAAGGCTCCTAGAGAACATGTTTTTATTTATTCTTCTTTATTAATATGATATGTATAGTAAGCCAAATTTCCGCAATCCCATGATCAAAAGTCCATGATGCTGACACCCTTAATGTGTTCTTACTTTAATTACAAGGGAAGAAAAAGAAGGAGTTACGAGTTAAGATCTCAAGCCTAAACCGCTAAAAACTTCATTTATTAAGCAATTATTATTCAAGTGTGGAAAGTAAAAACGAGGAGATTAAATCAAACACAAAAATACTTGCACAAAGAAGAATTAATTTTAGAAACTTATGATTGAACTCTATCATCTCTTGTTCTTCATATTGTTAAATTTCAAAAATATGAAATCAATGGATACTTAGCCTATCAAATCAAAGTTTTCGGTTTTCAAGTCATCTATAGGATCTTGCACCTTCTTATACTTTTTCATGTTTTAGAATTTGCGTTTTAATGTTCCCTTGATAAATGAATTTCTAGGATCAATTATAGGAACTTGCGAAAAGTTCTTGTTCTTTACTCGTATGAATTAAGACTTTCGCGTTTTAAAGCTCCCTATATAAAAGCCTAGCAAAACTTAATTCAAATACGTTAAGGAAAAGCTAAGGTTAAAAACCGAGTCGAGTCAAAAACTATTTTCATTTTCACCAACGGAAAGCCTACATTCGTGTCAAAATCACTTATTTTCTTTATTAAAACTTAAAAACAATACTAAAAATTTAAAATTTTATTGAAAAATGAGAAAAAGATTACGTTTGGACACGACAAAAGCAATAGCAAGCGATTATATCGATTGACTCCCCCATGCTAAAACCAAACATTGTCCTCAATGTTTCTTAGCTCAAGAGTAACACCCCCTTCCTAAAACACGAAGAGTCTAATGCAAAATCCTAACATGGAAAGAGCATGCAAATCTATAAGTCGTTTATTAATTATGCCTCAAGATAAAACGTTAGTCGATAAAAATCAAAGGATAAAGAGTGTGCCCCTTTTTGGCAATCAAAGAATAGAAGATCAAGTGGACCGGCAAAAACCGAACACGAGAGTCTTAAATGATTAGGGTCATACCTAAGATTCACAACACAACAAAACACGAGAACGAGCTTGAAAGATCAAGCCTTATTAGTTGTTAGAAAATAGAAAGAAGATAGAATGTATGGGACTCCCCCACAAGGCACCTCGTTTTTGTTCAACGAGTCATGAGCTCGACTCGATCCCCACATTCATTGGTCCTAAGGGAAAATGGTGAAAACCGGCATATTGGAATAGCATCCAACATAAAGCACGATGCCGGGGTCAAAGATCTCATCCTCGTTATCGGATGACAAACGGAAGGATGAAACTCCAACACAAATCTCCAAAAAGAGATACAAGTCACAAATAATGGTATAGATGTAGCATGCTTCCCGAGATAAACTCGCACAAAGATGATCAAAAAGTCTTTCAGTTATTGCATCGGTGAAAGGCCGAGATTTCCCTAAATCAACGATTCCGGGGTCGAATACCTTGTCCTCGGTGGAGAAAGGAATAGACAACACGGTGTCGTCCCCCATGCTAATCCAAGATCATATAAAGCACATGGTAAAGGTGGGATAAAAATCTCATCCATAATGGAATCAACATTCTTAGCGTTAACGACCATTTCACCCTTAGAAATGTGATCAATTGGTTCATGGTACTCAATATGAGACACATGAAAAACCCGCACATTAAGGTCAAAGTGGGTGGGAGGAGGACTTGGGACGAAATCATCATCAAGTAAATTCTCTAAAAAGAGAGTGTCCCCCTCCGGGTCGATATCATCAACACCCGATGGTATCGAATCATTAGAAGCAAGAAAAGTGTCAATCTCCTCCATAAGCGGATCACTATCCTCAACGGGAATAGGAGATGGAGAGAAAGACTTTCTAATAGGCTTAGAATTCAAAGCCTCGATCCTAGAAATGAGAAGATAGACGTTTAATAACTTCTCACGAAGAATCACGTCTTTCACATCTAAATGAGTAAGTTCATCGGAGAACTTCTCAAGGATCGGAATAGTCAAATCAACCTCATTTCCTGGTGGAAATGGGTCTAAAGGAGCAAGTTCAAAAGTGATCCTCTCAAAAATCGGACCACTATCATCCTCATTTCCCTGTGGAAATGGGTGAAAAAGAGTAGGTTCATTCGTAAACCCCTCATAATCCGATTCATGAATATCATCTTTATAAGAAAGTTCATCGGAGGACTCCTCATTAGAAAATTCACTAGAAGTAGAATCATTCTCAAAATCTTCATTTCCATCACAATTTTCATCATTAGAATTAGAAAAAATATCAAAGTGAATGGAAGAAGTAGAGTCATCACATTGTGGCAAATCACACATTTCATTGGAAATACCGTCAAACTCTCTTGGGTTTTGGACAAGAATAGTGCTAATATGCTCGTCCCCCTTGCTTAAAGAATTTCCGGATTCCACGGTGGAAGAATCATGAATAGGAGTGGTGATGTCATGAGAGATTTCCTCATCATCTAGGATGGGAGAATCCTCGGGCTCTATAGCCGGCAAGATATGAAAAGGAAGTACGATTGCACTAGACGAAGGATGTAGAGCAATAAGATCTCTTAAAGAAATAGCACTATCCTCGTCATCGTCAATAAGAAGAGAACGCTCGAGTTCACGATTAGCAAGGTATTTTGCTTCCTCTTGAATTTTTTTTTTCTTTCGAATTTCAATGCTTAATCCATTATAATCTTACGAAAGTTGTCTAATCTTAAGTTCACAATCTCGTTTAAATCCCTCATCAATTATTTCTCCATGAAAGTTACGACTTCCTAATTCATTAGTTATATCATTAATCTCTTGATTAATTTGTCTCTTTTCAAGCAACATATCTTCAATGCTTTTTTCTACAACTTCAACATTTCTTTGATTCATTATTTGTTGGAACATTGTTTCAAGTCGTTCAATTTCGAAAGAATATTGTGGAGATTGGTCAAAACCGGAAGGAATCGAATTATAGCAAGGACTAGGCTCATAAATTTTTTTATCTCTCGTTTGACAACAAAAACTCTCGTGAGGACCTCCACAATACTCACAACAAAGATATTGTTGTGACAAACTCGTCGAATCTTGTGGATAACAATTATCATTAAAGTTTTGATTGTAGCTCGGTTCTTTCTCGTAATTAAGCGAGAATCGATGCGAACAATCATCACCAAAATGAGAATCGTTTCCACAAAACTCACACGAGAGCGTCTCGTATGTAGGGTGTGGAGGTGGGTAAAAATCGAGAGAATTATTCGAAACATTCGGATTTTCACATGAAGTAATATCATCACAAGAAGGACAAAATCCAACTCGTATATCGTGACGTAAATCATTTCCACAACGCTCACACGTGCACCACTGACATGGCAAAAAACCATATAACGGTTCTCCACACCCAACACAATCGACGAAGGAATTCATGGAAGAATTAAATTTAGAGGGTGAGGAGAAAAAGAATTAAACATGATAGAGGATTAAGAAGATTATTTTTGGTATTTTTCATAAATCAATCAAAGATTGATAGAAAACGATACATACTATAGAAAAATAACAAAACTTTCCGAGGACGGAAAGGGTCTTCAAATCAACGATCAACAAATCTCCACAAAGACGAATCGTACACAAGATCCCCGGCAGCGGCGCCAAATTTTTTGATGTGATCGTGATAGTATAGTGATAATTTGATACGTTATAGGGTAAATCAGAAAATTACCTTTAGGAAAAAGTAATAGTCTAAAATTACCAAAGACGAATTCAATTAAACACGTGATGAACCAAGTTCGTTGTACACGATGATCGAGTGAATTTGAGACGTTTCGTTTTGATTAGGACAATTGATTTGAATGGTTTTCGGTTTTTAAACTAAAAATTAAATCTACCAATTTAAAAACTTATTTTAAACCTAAAGTGCATGAATTGTAAACCCCCAAATTATTTAAATCTAAAACAATTACTTAAAATTTAAAACAATTTAAAAATTAAACTAATTAATAATTAGACTATTTAAAATTCTATAAAAATTAATCTATTTAATAAAAACATTTTTAAACTATTTTTAAAAATATAATAAAACTTTTTAAACTAACTAAATTTATTAAAATCAAATCTAATTTTAAAACTATTTTTATTTAAAGCAATAAAAATCTAATTATATAAAAACTAATTAAACTTTTAAATTTAATAAAAACATTTTAGTTTTATTTTGAAAATATTGATTATTTTAAAAAAACTCAAAATTTACTTTAATAAAAAATATTAATAAAACTTTATTCAAAACGGAAACTTAATTAGACAAAACTAAAATTGAAATCTGCCAAAACAAGATGCTATATTAATGAAGTAACAGAAAGTAAAACCAATTAAGCCAGTTAGCTCAGATGGCTGACATGTTGGACATGTGAAGGGCAGGTCTCGAGTTCGAGACCTGTAGGTGACATATTTATGTGATTAATTTTCTTTTTGACAAATTAAACTACAAGTCACAGGAGGTGACTTTTGATTGAATTTTTGAAACTGATAAGGGTATCAGTTTGGGCTTTAACAGATCAAATTAATATGTTAAATCTAATTCACAGCAAGTTAAATCAAGACAAATCAAATACACTACTAAAATAAAATCACAGATATCACAGTCTGGAAAAATAACAATCAGTTACCTAAATTGAACAATATCAAGCAACTTACTCAAATTTAAACAAAATCAGTAGCTAACAGATCTATATATTCAATAATAACAAAAACTGAACCTAGATCAATCCAATATCAGCAAACCAATCTTACAACATGATTCGGCATATCAGATATCAAGTTCCAAAAACATATCAGATCATCAATCATTCTTAAACAGCAGTCTCTAATCACGAATAATCAATCAAACTACATGTAATCTAACAGGTTGACAGATTAACAAATGCATAAAAAAATGAGGTAAATCTTAACCATCATTATAATTTAACTTAACAACTTATCAAAATAGACAGACAGAATAGCAGATATAAGCTAAATAAATCAGACTAAAGCTTAATCAACTAAGAAGTTTCATAACTAAACAAATTCAAAATATAATGCAACCATTTTTAAACTGACTATCCATTTATCATACGAACGGAATTACCGCTAGATAAGCATACGAAAACATTCATCCAAATAAAATTAAACTAGCAGATCCACTTATTTATAAAAGTTAGATAAACTAGCAGTAAACTAAATATTCAACAAGCAGATTCATAAAACGCTTTACAATTAAACAACAAAAGCATAAATCAATCTTAGAATCGATAACTCTTAAAAACATTAAAATCAAAAATAGATGTGAAACTTTAGGAGATAGCCTTTGAGACGAAGGTTAGCGTTGTGCTACCTTAGAACCGAAAACGACATCACCATATGAATCACCACCACCATCAAACATAACGAATCACCAATATTCATGAATCGGAAACTTCCTTTATATTATTTTTAGAAACTTATCAGTTAGATAAGCTTGTCCCTCAATTTCAGCTTAAATCACTCAAATAAGCTATGGAAAAGCTTATATGAACAACCCTTTTTAATTATAACGAAAATAATAGTAAAATAAGATTGTATTCAAGGTCACGATTCAATAAAAATAAACAGTTAAACAAGATTTAATAAACTGAACTTTAACTTTTATTTAATAAATCAGAAATCATTACAATACTATTAAAAGAAAAACAGTCCTACAACTATTTTATCATTATAACATTAAGCTAAAAATGGGATACATTACATGAAAAAGATGAGGGTATTTATAGCTGATGAGAGGCTTTGGGTGGATGACGAAGAACAAATTGTTGCCCTTGGATCTTCAATATCTTCTTCTCTCTCTTGGTTGTTTTGATCGGATGGCTGAAATACACAACTAGCACACAGATTGCCAACATGGCATCCGTTTGTGCTAGTTGTGCTTCTTGGATGCTGAGGTGTCCACAAGTGATTGGTAAGTTGGTGATGATGAGGTGTCTTATCCATTGATTTGCTGCCACGTACCCCTGCTCGTCCACTCTTGCCTTCCGAAAACTTGGGGGATTTAATTCCCCCAAGTGTGAATCACACGTGGAAATCAAAAGGCCCAATTTATTCGAAGTAATTAATAAACTAGGGTTTTGTGAATAGTGAGTTTTACGGGTTTATTTCTTTGGTGAAGAAGATACATTGGATGTATCGAAAGGGTTTTTTTATTTATTGTGTGAGAAAGTGTGAGTAAAACGTGTGAATTTAAGTGGGTGGATGTGTGGGGCGTTTGACTGAGTGTAAGTTAAATACACTTCAAAAATATTTTGTTAAATGTAGCAAAACCCTAAGGAAAAAGCCCATTACTAATGTGTAAGTTTTATTTCCCAAAATGAACTGGGCTGTTGGCCCAATCATACATTTCAGCCGTTACTTTCATTACTCTATTGGGCCTTTGTTGGGCCATTGTACATTAAGTAAATAATCACATTCCAATAATGGGCTTTTGAGCCCAATAACCAAGAGTGAGGCCCACAAAGTCCAAGTAATAAGTTAGATCCACTAGTCACCGAGCTTGAATTTGGCTTTGTCGATCTTTTCGTCAATCTCGTGTCATTTTTCGCCGGTTTTCGTGATCTTCGGTACCTACACACATGAAACAACAAACATGCGAATACAAGGCAATATTGATACATTATATGCACTTATTCGTTGTTATTTGATATAATTGATATGAGTAAAATCACTCATATCAATAGTTGAACATTTTATTATAGTATGTGAGCCAAATGCTACAATTTTATCAAAGTATGATCATATGGGCGAAAAACAGGATTTGTCGATCCATATAGAGACCCAAAAGGTTGATCCATAAATGGTTCGGCTATGATCTGACTCAGATCAGACTCAATGCTTTATATATGTGTCAATCCTTATAATTTTGGTGCTTCATCATGTTTATGCAGAAGCTGAATGATTTCCTTAATAATGTATTGTAGTCAATAATTAATGAGAATATGTGTTTTTGCCATAAGTGTTGTGTCAATTATATTGAAATTGAAAGAAACATTGTTTGGATTCATTTTACGATTCTTAAAATGAATGCCGAGTTAATTTTAATATATCTGGTGATGAAACTTTTGCAGCATGACTCTACTTCTTTGTACTACGTGATGTGGGAAAACCACATTTTTGAAAGCACTTTCAGAGAACCTAAGCAAATCTCATTCGTTTTTTGTTGCAGTACACTATAAACTGAAACAATGACTTCTTAATGGATAGAAAAGCTAAGCCACATTCACTCTATGTACTTAATGCTCTTATATTAGGGATGCTACAACATTGTGATGTTACCTGCTTGACGTACAAAACTATCAAGTTTGATCAGTTATGTTACTAACTTCGCACACTGTTCCATTTCCCATAGTCCTTATTCCCATAGTCGTTGTTGCAAGAAATGGTACATTTTGAATGGCTAATGTGTCATCTTTGCTACAGCTAGGTCTAGGTAGACCCATTTGATATATTTGTAAAGAGGGAAAGAGGGGGTGTTTCTTTCGGTCAAATATTAAAATTAGCCTTTTTATGGTGTCAATATAACTGGTATTTTGGAACTAACTTGAGCATGTATGTCATTTCTCCAGATTCTGTTCCATGTTTATGCACATCTGCAAGTTTTATTTGTATGTTATCAAGGCTAATTATGCAATCCTTGGTTCCTGCATTGATTATCTGTTAACTATGTAAGTTGTGAACTAAAATTCTGGCCTCTATTATACTCTGTTGCAGTTGTGAACACAAGTTACAATCCCTATTTTTTATCTTAATCCTTCTATATATAAGACAACTGTTACACAACCTCTGTTGGTTGAGGTTGATCAATTATAAGATCTTGCTTGTCCTGCTTCACCGATATTTTACAAATATAACGCTACAAAGGTCGGTCATTTTTATTCACTTTTGTCTCACATGTTGGGACTTGCTAAGCGAGTTGGAGCAAGTCAGAAACCTATTTTGGTATGTGTGGTCTTACTGCATTTTGAAATGGATTTAAAATTATGGTTATTATGCTTACATGATATTATTTACATCGACTTCAAAGGTTTATGCAGATCCTATTTTGCATCCTCAGGATGAGAGCTATTGAGGAAATGTCAATCCCATTGGTAAATTTCAACATAGTTCAAACTTTGATTATCTAATAATGTACTCTTTATTTCAATTACAATCATTTGACGATGATATATGTATGTTACCTTGTGTATATTTTAGGAGTTGAGAGTTGTAATGATGAAGGAAAATAAGTAGCTAATAATTTGATTTTTGACTATTATAGACAAGATGGAATAGGTAGACAGGATTTTTAGGATATTCAATACATATGAACCAAGAAAGAACATTGACGATAGTCATGTGAACAACAATTTCATAGCTCAAGCAATGCGGTAACATGTTATACTTACCTTGCTAGCTTTTGTATAACCCACTGAATTAGGTCCATTAGCACTTAGCCATTAGTAATTGACTAGCCATTAACACTTGGACCTTTGTTAATTAACCGCCACAAAGTGGCCAATCTGATTTTGTCACGGACATCTCAAGTTTGAACCTCACTAGGCACATCTTGAGGTGGCCAGCCATTCGATGGTCCAGAAATGGGCACATGATACGCAGGTTAGCTACATGCGTACCCTACTGTGTAACCCGAATAGAAAAGTTCCCCATTTGTTTAATAAAGTCGTTGTTTTAGTATAGTTGTGAGTCTAAGAACAAACCAAAGAGCGGGTGTATAATTCTTAATGGTGTATTAGTTCAAACGTTTTACAATAGAGGATGCAGCTTCAAGCCATTTACTTATGAATGGGTTTTAATGTCAATTATGTTTTTTATTGCAGATTTGCACTGACGATTTGCTCTACAAACCCTTAAGTTAACTAAAGGTATGTGGTTTTTATTATGTATAAGTGGAGATTGTGTAGGTTTTGCAGGTAGTACAAGTAAACACAAACATGTATATACATTTAACTTATCGTTTTCGTCTTTTCGACTAAGTCTTTCGCCTTTCAATATAGGAATTTTTGCCTCTTTTTTTGGTAACTACTCTGATGACCCGCTGTCCTTTTGGACGCTTATTTAAACATTAGTCTTCGTAATCATTGACCACAAAAATACTGAGATCTAATTTTCTATTATTATAAAACTTACTTGCAAGTTCCCTACTCTTTAAGGACCTCTGCAGAATGAATCATGTAGCATGCCTTGATAAGTAATGGTCTCACTCGCAATGCGTTGAAAGAGATGCCGATTTTGTTTATCCATTTATTGTGGGAAATACTACTCTGTTACAAAAAGGCTATCTTTCGTTTGTTAGTCAACTTGTGTTGTTTTTTATAGGGACATCTTGGGGACTAAAAAATGATTTTACTCACGATTTTGTGATGATTGTGTGCATACTTGTAATCTAGCATTTCACTTATATAACTTTGTCTTGCAGACTTATATATGCCGATGTAATTTATTAGTATCTATAATTTCTACTAAAGAATTAGCAACATTTCCTTTGCTCGTCATTTGTTCCTTTATCTTTAATAACCATTATCTTTTCTTGCCTTTTTTGTCATTTTTTTCCTTTTTTCTGGCCTTTTCCTTTCTGAAATACCCACCTTCAGAATGGATGGAAAAAGACTTAGCGTAGTGAGATAACTTTTTCATGTTCGACAAGCATTGTCTGACTCCACCCGTTTTGTCATTGTAGGTATTTGTTTGTCTTGAGAGAACACCATTTTTCTAGATCCGTGAGCTCCGAATTGGAAAGAGCACCAGGGATATTTCAGGGAGTTGGTGGTTCAAATCCACCCGGATCTGTCACCTGATAAAGGTGTCTATTTGCATTAAAGAAAGTCAAGTTACAAAAATATCGACTTTTTTCTTATTTTTTTTATGATAAGACGTTTTTCCATTACATTTTGAAACTTAGTATATGATATCGAATGAGTAGAATTAGATGATCAACAGTAATAAAAACGAACGGTAGAAGTCTGTAATTAGAGTTGTTCATGATATCAATATTGTCATTATAGAATTTCTCATTATTTAAAGAAGTACATATAGAATGCATAGATAATAATTGAATAGCTTGGATCATTTTTTGCGATCACTCCTATAATAATCCCTATTATCATTTAAAAAAGTGAATATCAGACCCACTGTATGCAAATTGAATTATTATAACAACATTTTACTAAATTTTCTTTTGTTCATTTTGAATATCGTTTGTGAGCTCATCGTTGAAAGATCCATCTTGGAATTCGAATTATTGCATCCTGTTATTATCAAACGTGATGTGATCCCATGCTTTGGAGTGAAAGCTATAACACTTGAAGAAGAGGATTCAATGATACTATTAATGTTGACGTTCCCAAGTATTTCATCCTTCACATCTTATAGGTACGAATAATATTTAGTTCGACGGTATGCATTTCTGTTATTACCCTAAACATATACTCCAACGGTATAAGCTTTTGTTGAACCATTGTGATAATCTATTCTCTTTGTTCATAAATATAACAAAACCAGGGATTACACACAACTCAACAAGAAGACTCTTAAAATATGATCCATACGCTCAAGTAGTTATTGTTCTATTAAACGGGCTATTGGGGCAGGTAGTCCGACTGTTAGTATTGACTGAAACTATTTTTTAGTTCCAGAGTATGCAAACAAGAGTATTAAAAGGTATTGGTTGCATGGACTAAATATAGGCACAAGTGAATCATGGTGTCAACTATTAAGTGAAACACAAGCGTTATGGGTTAATGAGTCTCCAATGGTGATGCAAAGTAGAACTCACTCTTGACAAATTATGAAAATACACAGAGCATGTTAAAGTAAAACGTGAAAGGGCTGCTTTCATTCATAGAGAGATGGCACTATTTATAGCCAATACAACGAACAGTCTACATAAAAATAGGAAGCACTACTACCAACTAAGTATAACCCAAAAGAATAGGTAATACTATTGACCCACTCCTCAAAGTTCATAACAATATGCAGACTTGTAAACTAGAAGCGTTTCAGCCATACATCGGTAAACCCGACACATAACCGATTAAAGCCAACAATCACCGTCTTAATCAGTTATTCATGGCACCCCGGTTACGTTCTTAACACCTTATATCGAAACATCTCGATTCTCGAAATCTAACATCCCTTCGAGATAACCACAGTCCTTGCTTCATTTTTCTCCTTCCTGCTTTTGCTAATAGTCACTCTTTTCTACTTGATCTCTTTTCTCTTCCGTGCTCCTTTCCTGCTTTTTTTTCTTGCTTCGTCCTGCATTTCTTGCTCTCTCTTGCGTTCCTTTTTATGTTTCCTTGTGAGAAAAACATTGTTCGGTCTTTTATGTGAATCTTCGGTCTTTTGATTCAACAATGCCTGTCTCCTTCGGTCTTTGGCCTCCATTTTTGGCCATCGGCTTTCATTCTTAGGTCTTCATTCATCGGTCTTCGGACTTCGGTTATCGGTCTTCGGTCATTAGCCTTCGGTCTTCGGTCTTTTGTTTCAACAATATCTTTCTTCTTCGGTATTTTACTGTTGAAAATTTCGGTTAATTTCTTTCTCGGGAAACACACGGTCACGGTCTCAGTATTGGTTGCCTCGTTCGATCTCGGTCTTGATTTTCTCAGTCTAGGTGCGGCTGTGCGGCTGGTCTTTTGCGGTTCGTCGGCCCTCTCGGTCCTATGCAAGTTACATGAACTTGCTACCCTCTTTCTTCTTTCCCTGTCCTAGCACAAGGCACTTCTACTGTTTTCAGTCCTAAAACAGCCCCCCGTTGTCCGAACCTTCACAACACCTGCCCTCCACCAACCGACACACCCGCCGATGGCGGAGGCTTCCCCGGTACGAGCCTAGCGCTCTGATACCAAATGTAGAACTCACTCTTGACAAGTTATGAAAATACACACATTAGGTTAAAGTATAACATGAAAGGGTTGCTTTCATTCATAGATATATGGCACTATTTATAGCCAATACAACTTACTGTCTACATAAAAATAGGAAGAACTACTACCAACTTATTATAACCCTAAAGAACAGGTAATACTATTGACCCACTCCTCAAAGTTCATAACAATATGCAGACTTGTAAACTAGAAGCGTTTTAGCCATACATCGTTGAACCTAACACATAACCGATTAAACCAAACATGCAAATCGTGTTCATTACCCAGTTCATGAACACGGTTGTTACTATGCCTCAATAGAAAACAATGCCTTATATATTCTTGTTCAGTCAAACTATTTCTTTTAGTCAAACTATTTCTTTTTGTTACTTACATGAACTCGAATTGTGTAATCTTGTCATTATTATTCATTTGTTTCGGTAAAAATAATAAAGATATGTTGACCTAAAACGTTATGCGTATGCAAACTTATTTTTTTCTTAATGTTTTATTTTTGGTTTCTGTGACATCCGTCAAATTTCCATCTTAAATTCTTCATATAGTAGGAGTACTTTAATTATTTACCGATGAGTTGTCGACATGAATGTGTTATTTACTTTGCTTTGCGGACAAAGCCCTTTTTAGGGAGAGCGTATGTAACATCTCGAGTTTTCGCGTCTATTAAATTATGGATGTAATACACGAAGTTGTTAAACGTATTATGTTTTGCCGTATGTCTATTTGAAGTACTTACTAAATCCCTTGAGGTCACGCATAATTGTCTTTGATTTGGATCGTGTATCGAGTTGTTATCGAGTCGTGTATATTCAGTTTTCGAGTCTAAGACTTAAACACCCGACAAACCGGATCCGAGTAGTATATTGGTGCATCATGTACAAACATTTAAATTATGAACCCTTATTCCCCTTTATTTCAAAAGCTTGTTTAGCAAGTGTCCATTTTCAGTCACAACTTAATTCCATAGTTTATTCATCCACTAAGCACTACAATCCAGCACACATGCCAAGTTTACCCAAAATGGGTACATCACAAGCTTACCAAAATTCAGTTTGAGTCTAACCCTAAACTAATAATACAAGATTAAATACAATCCAAAGTTTATCAAATGTCCAAACATAACACAAAGTATTCACAGTCCAAATATTACAATAATAGTTCCTGGACAAGTTTTCAAACACAATTCCTGGGTGAAGTGAAGTGTAGTGTCAAGCCGATCCATCCTTCTCGTCCACACCTGTAAACCGAAACCTAAGCATCCAATTTTGAGTCTTTTAAATCATCTCTTCATTTTCTGAATAAATCTTAGTTGTGCTCGTCAATGACCAAACCTGCGAAAATTAAACGAATATGTTAGTTTTGTCACGGTTCTATTTTAGTTAAACACTGAAAAGATAAACCATAGCATTTGTTACTAGAACATGACCATGACCCCATTATTTCTGTCAACCAAACCGAGACCTAAACCAACCCAAACCGAGACCCATACCAACCCAAACCGAGACTCAAACCAAGACCAAACCGAGACTCAAACCGAGACCCAAACCGAGACCCAAACCGAGACCAAACCGAGAACCAAACCAAGACAACCAAGTTCCTTGTTTTTCTGCCGAAACCCTTATCATTCAAAGTCACCATAATCCAAAATCTTAACCATTTCATTTTACAGAAACATCATAAAACCCCCAAATATGCCGCGGGTATAAAACCCCTTTTCAATTCGAAACCCTAAAAACTGAAAACCTTTTTAATTATGAAATTAATACTTTATATATTCCAAAAACGCCATTTAATTTTGATTAATCAACCGAATGCAAAAACCCCCAATTTATATAAACCCTAATTTGATTTTATTAATTAAAATCCTAATTAAACCCAATCCAAACTCGAATCTATTAATTAATTTGACTGGAAACAAGGTATACAAAAACCCCCAATTTTGACCGAAACCCTAATTTTTATAAAATCGTTTATATGTTGAAATTAACATATTTTTATAAAAGAAAACGTTAATTAATTGTATTTAAACATGAGATTTAGAAAAACCCCAAATATTTTCGAAACCCTAATTTGTTTATCATTAAATTCGAGAGCCATTATATTCACAGCATATTTATACAAGTGATTTAAAACCACAGATCTTTTATAAACGAAAATCACTTAAACATTTTTATTAAAAGAAAAGAGGGATAAACAACTTATCTTTGATTGGTGATTAATAACTTTAACCCTGGGGAAGAGCACCATCAAAAACCGAATCGGTTTGATGTGGGGATGAAACCCCACATCCCACGCGACTTAATCACCGCAACCCATCACAAATGATTGATGTATTAAACTGAAAACAAGCTTAGCCATGGGAGGGTGATGATCCGATCCAGTTTTTAGAGAGAGAGAGAGAGTGGGGCGGTGGGAGCGTTTCGAGAGAGGAGAGAGAGATAAACTCTGTGTTTTTTATTTATGTGTGATACAAACACACGTATTTACTCCTTTCTCCTTGTTTGTATCGCCTGGGCATGGGCCGGGTTAATTAACCCTTGGGCCGGGCCATGGGGTGGGGATAATGGGCTTGTTTGGGCCAGTGTTGGTGTATGGGTTTATTTAAAGCCCAAAACGAAAACTTGTAACTTAAACGTATAATTTAACCCGTAAACCTCGATCGTTTAATAACCGACTTTTATGTATCGTGTCTTTCCGTAAACGAAGGGTATTGTCAAGCACAACTAGGGTGTCGTGTCTTTTTATTAGTATAAATTTTCATATCGTAACACGATCCTTATAATTAAATAGGTCGCGGCTAGCGTAACCGTACTCTCGAGCTACCTTTACCTTCGTCCTTTTGCTGAATTACGAGGTGAGTTTATAGCCCCATGCTTAACTATTTTTACTGCTTTTTGGGGTGAGACATTGCTTGATTTTAACGTATGAACACAAGTGCATTTACTGATTTATATATTAGTCTAAGTCCCACTAAAAACCCAGTTGCTTTGGCCCGTGAATCGTGAACCATTAATTACTTTGTGTAAGCGCGAATGTTATGGATAGATCTATCGGGATTGACGTCCCTGTCTGTCTTGTCCAACAAGGGGACAAGCGGGCACAGTTTCATTTGAGTCTGAGATAGGATGTCGTGGGTTTAGGCATCTAGTTGGGCTACATATATATGATTATACTACCGGTGTTGTTAATGCTTCGGTGTCACGAGCTTAGACTGTAATAAATACTTTTGGGATGACTTTGTATTTGTTATATTGTCATCACTTTTGGGAAAATCTTGTGGTTCATTAAACATTTCAAATTAACTAAACCTATGAACTCACCAACTTTATGTTGACACTTTAGCAATGTTTTTCTCATGTATTAAGAAGGAAGATGCTAAGTGAGGTCTCATGCATTGCCGTCATTTCTTTGAAACAAAGATCATTTGTACTACTTGGAAAACTATGTTTTGTAACTGTGACCAGTTTTATGCTTCTGCACTATGTTAAAACTATTCAATTTATCAATTACAAGTGATCTATTTTCCGAACGTCTCATTTAGAGGTCGTTCTTTGTAACTGTGTGTGTATGATAATCATGACGTCACCACTCCCTTGTCGCCATTATACTCTGATATTTTGGGAGTGTGACAGATTGGTATCAGAGCCATGGTTATAGAGAACTAGGTTGCATTTAGTAACTCTAGACTATAACTGCTATGTGTTTAATCGATTATCATACGGATTGTAAGTATTAAGTGTATGTAGATACATGGACATAGATAAGTAATAAATGGGATACATGTGGTTTAACAAATACGAGGTATATTTACATGGGTTACATGTGCAACAACAAAGTCTGAATTATGTTATATGGGATACATGTAGATTCAACAATGATTGCTATGTTATGTTAATGTCCCTTTTTACGGACTAATTTTATAAGATATTTACACACATTTATTTTGTTTATGATTACAGCGATGTCTTCTTCTGATGATTCCACGTCTACAGGAGCGTACTACAACCGTAGTTCACAGTCGACTATCAGTTCATCAGTAGGACTACCTAGAGGATCACCATCAGGATATTCGTGGTACCGGATGATTTCAGATGATGATACTGAGAGAGAGACTGAGGAGGTTCATCATTCACCGATCCGTATTCCTGATGCATCAGCTGACGACGTACTTAGCCTAGAAGGCGGAGGAGAGGATGACCTAGACGCTGATGTGGTGCAGTCACCAGGTCAGACATCAGTTACTAGGGATGAGACGGTAGAGGAGACAGAGGATGATGATATGGAGTTCACAGATGGGGAAGGAGAACCCATGGAAGTCACTGACACTGAAGACCCTCCTACTACATATGCTGCTACTCCTGAGGTTTCCCTAGCACACATCTCCTCATCTTCATCTGAAGACGAAGGGGAGAGGACTGATATTCCTGCTCCATCACCTGGTACTCTGCCTTTCTACTATGTGAGACGACGTCTTCGGGGGAGAGCTGCTCGACCACCACTTTCACCTTACCGACCCCTCATACCCTTCACTGCCACTGACAGGCATGCAGCCCGCACACCTGCCAGTCCTGTCCCAGAGGTACCACTACTACTACCACCACCAGAGACTGTACCTACTGTGTACCAGGAGATGCTTGCTGATGCTGGCATCTCTACTGGGCTGAGAGCTATGACTCCTCTTCCTAGGAGAGCTACATCGACGGTGGTGATGCTTGGGGCAACAGATGGATGTGTGACGACACGATTAAACAGGTTGGAGGATGTTGTAGAGGCTTTAGGTGAAGAGTATAATGAGGTGCATGATAAGCTGGAGGCACTGGAAAAGAAGAGTCCAGTTAGGGATGAGACAGTGTTGACGGTTTGTGTGACCCGTCTACGAGGACAGCTTCATACTGTTCTTGATCAGATGGAATCCATGCCGAATGCTCGTCTTGAGGAGATCGAGAGCCTGATGACCCGTTGGGGAGTAGAGCCATTGGTTGAGACAGGCGGACTAGAGGCACCGGTGAAGGACCCTGTTGCAGACTTGGATAAGAGGTTTAGAGCCGCTTGTTATGATACCGATGTTAGACTTAGAGATTCCCAGGCTCGTGAGATCGTGGTTGAGAGGAGGTTAGCAGAGTTGGAGAGAGAGCTTCATCAGCGCCGTGAGGGCACTAGTTAGATTTATCTTGTACCATTGACTTATCATTGTATGATCACTAAGCTTTGAAGTTTATCTTAGCTAGTTGGTATTTTATTTCCTTTTATTATATTATGTAACAAACTATGATGTACTACCAAACAATTCTATGAATGATATTATGGGTTACAAGAATTGTGAGATCATTATATATTGTGTATTATACCCTGGAGCATTTCATAATTGTATTGTGCGTGCCATGCATGTTATGTCTGGCAAAACTCATTGTCCTATTACCTTTTTAGATTATGGCGCCAGTTAGAAGATCCGAAACGCAGAATCCACCAGCTGCTACCGGTGGAATTGACACCGTCATGCTAAGTCAAATGATAGCCGAACGAGTGGCCGAGGCACTCTCAACAGCCGAAGCAAATCGTACAGCTAGCACACAGGAGGAGACCAACCAAGGAGCTACTAATGCTATTGCACGGACTTGTACCTACAAGGAATTTCGTGCAGTTACGCAAGTAAGTTTCCGCGGTACTGAAGGAGCAGTAGGATTAACCAGATGGTTTGAGAAGCTAGAATCCCAATTTGGGATTAGCAATGTTGCTGAAGCTGATAAGGTGAAGTTTGCGTCAAGCACGTTAGTGGATGGTGCTTTGACTTGGTGGAACGTCTATGCTCGTGCAGTGACCATTGACGTTGCCCAAGCGACGCCCTGGAGTGAATTTAAAGCTATGTTTGTGAGGAAATACTGCCCACGAAATGAAGTCAAGCAGATGGAGGTTGAGCTGTGGAACCTGAAGGTCAAGGGTACTGCTCTTACTGCTTACAATCAGCGCTTTCAAGAGCTGATCTTGTTATGTCCTGAAATGGTGCCCAACGACGACCGATTGTTGGAGCGATACATTGAAGGACTACCTTTGAGCATCAAAGGGAATGTGACTTCATCCAAGCCAACTGATTTGCACGAGGCAATCGACATGGCTCAGAGTCTGATGTACCAAGTGGTACAAGAGTTGGGAGAAAATACTGGGGATAAGAGGAAGTGGTCTGGCAACCACTACAACAACAATACCAACAATACCAACAACAGCAACAACACAAACAACTACAACCAGAACAAGCGACAAGAAGTAGCAAGGGTGTTTACTGCTGGACAAGGTAATACTGGGAACTACGCTGGAAGACTCCCTTTCTGCGGAAAGTGTGGTCGACACCACGAAGGAGCATGTCCCCCTACGTGCTACAATTGTGGGAAGGCTGGACATAAGGAAAAGGAATGTCGAGCACCACCTCGTCCTACTAACCAAAGAGGACCTGGAACACAAGGTGGCCAAGGAGCAAATGTCACTTGCTTTGGATGTAGAGAGAAAGGTCACTACAAGAACAAGTGTCCAAGCAGTGGGAACCAAGGTCGTGGTAACCAGATTCGAGGCAATCAAAATCACAACCAAGGAAACCAGAAGCAGAATCAAGGGAACCGGGGAGGGAATAACCGAGCCACAACTAGTACTCCTGGAGGATTCACGACACCTAGCAAAGTGTATCATCTCTGTGCTGAAGCTGCAGTGCAAGACAACAATGTTGTGACTGGTACGTTTCTAGTCAATAACAACTATGCTTCAGTACTATTTGATTCTGGTGCGGATAGGAGTTTTGTGTCATCTGTATTTAGTGAACGCCTAAATGTTACCCCTACTGCGTTAGACGTTAAGTATAATGTAGAATTAGCCGATGGGAAGTCAGTAACCACCGACGCTATTCTAAAAGGATGTAGTGTAAGGATACAAGGTCGTTCGTTCAGTATCGACTTACTCCCCATAGAATTGGGAAGTTTTGACGTCATCATTGGAATGGATTGGATGTCGAAGCATCACGCGGAAATTGTATGTCATGAGAAGTGCGTCCGTGTTCCTTATGGAAACGATGTACTAATCATACAAGGCGAAAGAAGTGGAGTGAAGAATGGATCAAGACTGGAAGTCATCTCATGTATTAGGACCCAAAAATACATTGAGAAGGGATGTCCAGTATTCTTGGTTCAAATAACACAAAAGGAAGGAGAGGAAGATCACGAGAAGAAGGTGGAAGATGTACCGATCGTTAGAGACTTTCCAGACGTATTCCCAGAGGACTTACCGGGATTACCACCAGCACGACAAGTGGAGTTTCACATCGAGCTTACACCAGGAGCCGCGCCTGTTGCTAGAGCCCCATACCGCCTAGCACCGGCCGAGATGACAGAGTTAGCTGAACAAATAAAGGAACTTTCTGACAAAGGTTTCATTAGACCAAGTTCCTCACCTTGGGGAGCGCCGGTCTTATTTGTCAAAAAGAAAGATGGATCCTTTAGAATTTGTATCGATTACCGAGAATTGAATAAGCTGACGATAAAGAACCGTTACCCATTGCCGAGAATTGACGATCTTTTCGACCAATTGCAAGGATCTAGCATATACTCGAAGATCGATTTAAGGTCAGGATATCATCAACTAAGGGTTAGAGAGGAAGACGTTCATAAGACGGCTTTTAGAACCCGGTACGGACACTACGAGTTCCAAGTTATGCCTTTCGGTTTGACAAACGCGCCTGCGGTATTCATGGATCTCATGAACCGAGTTTGCAAACCATACTTAGACAAGTTTGTGATTTTATTTATCGATGATATTCTCATCTATTCCCGTAATGAAGAAGAACACAAGGAACATTTGAAGACCAAACTAGAGCTGCTAAGGAAGGAGAAGTTATATGCAAAGTTTTCCAAATGTGAGTTTTGGATAAACACGGTGCAATTCCTTGGGCATGTAATCGACAGCAGTGGTATTCACGTTGATCCTGCCAAGATCGAGGCCGTGAAGGATTGGGCGACTCCAACAACACCCACGGAGATCCGCCAATTTTTAGGTCTTGCTGGTTACTATAGGAGATTCATTGAAGGTTTCTCCAAGATAGCTAAACCAATGACGGAGTTGACTCAAAAGGACAAGAAATTTGAGTAGAAAGAGGATCAAGATTTGGCATTTCAGACATTGAAGCAGATGTTGTGTGAAGCACCTATACTAGCCCTACCCGAGGGTAATGAAGACTTTGTGGTGTATTGTGATGCATCCATAAAAGGGTTAGGTGCGGTACTGATGCAAAGGACTAAGGTCATAGCTTACGCATCAAGACAACTAAAAGTGCACGAGAAGAACTACACAACTCATGACCTAGAGTTGGGAGCAGTGGTGTTTGCCTTGAAGATTTGGAGACACTACCTTTATGGTACTAAGTGTGTTGTATTCACTGATCATAAGAGTCTACAACACATTTTGAATCAAAAAGAACTCAACATGAGACAACGACGTTGGCTAGAGTTGCTCAGTGATTACGATTGCGAGATCCGTTATCACCCGGGCAAGGTAAATGTCGTGGCCGACGCTTTGAGTCGAAAGGAGAGAGTTCTTAGGGTGAAGGCCTTGGTGATGACCATTGACTTAGACCTTCCATCCTTAATTCTCAAGGCTCAGAAAGAGGCAGTCGAGGAAGAAATTCTCAAGACTGAAGATGTTGAAGGAATGATAAAGAAGTTAGAAGCTCGCTCGGATGGAACGTTATGCCTTGATAATAGGAGTTGGTTACCGTGCCATGGTGACCTACGATCTTTGATTATGCATGAGTCGCATAAGTCAAAATACTCCATACATCCGGGATCTGACAAAATGTATCATGATCTGAAGGTGTTGTATTGGTGGCCGAACATGAAGGCGGATATTGCTACATACGTTAGCAAGTGCTTGACTTGTGCCAAGGTCAAGGCCAAACATATGAAACCATCAGGATTGTTGGTCCAACCCGAACTGCCAGAATGGAAGTGGGAAAGGATCACTATGGATTTCATTAC
Source organism: Glebionis coronaria (assembly GCA_025667525.1). Taxonomy (NCBI): domain Eukaryota; kingdom Viridiplantae; phylum Streptophyta; class Magnoliopsida; order Asterales; family Asteraceae; genus Glebionis; species Glebionis coronaria. The sequence continues at coordinate 124,323 of JANFOE010002273.1, forward strand.
CAAGCTACCAAAAACCTCAGCCGGATTTGACACCATTTGGGTAATCGTCGACCGACTCACCAAATCGGCTCATTTCATACCCATCAAGGAGACCGATGGAATGGATAAGTTAGCAAGAACATACTTGGAGGAATTAGTCACGAAGCATGGTGTGCCGGTGTCTATAATCTTCGACCGAGACAGCCGATTTACTTCGCAATTCTGGAAGTCGCTGCAGAAGGCATTGGGAACGCAGTTGGATATGAGCACTGCGTACCATCCCCAAACTGACGGTCAAAGTGAAAGGACCATTCAAACCTTAGAAGATATGCTGAGAGCTTGTGTGATTGACTTCGGAAATAGATGGGATAGACACCTACCTCTGGTGGAGTTCTCATACAACAATAGTTATCACACTAGCATTAAGGCAACGCCGTTCGAAGCACTGTATGGTAGGAAGTGTCGTTCACCCGTGTGTTGGGCAGAGGTTGGTGAAGCACAACTCACTGGACCCGAGATCATACACGAGACTACTGAGAAGATCTTTAAGATCAAGAGCCGTATGCAAGCCGCAAGAGATCGACAAAAGAGTTATGCTGACATGAGACGCAAACCCCTTGAGTTTGAGGTTGGTGATAGAGTCATGTTGAAGGTCTCACCTTGGAAGGGTGTGATTCGCTTTGGAAAGCGTGGAAAGTTGAATCCTCGTTACATTGGACCCTTCAAGATTATAGAGAGGATTGGCCCCGTAGCCTATCGTTTGGAATTACCCCAAGAACTTAGCCGAGTGCATAATGTGTTCCACATTTGCAATTTGAAGAAATGTTTAGCCGACGAGACACTCGTTATTCCTTTGGAAGAGATTCAACTCGACGACAAACTCAACTTTGTAGAAGAACCAGTAGAAGTTATGGACCGTCAAGTCAAACAACTCAAGCAAAGCCGTATACCTATTGTAAAAATCCGTTGGAATAGGCGTAGAGGTCCAGAATACACGTGGGAACATGAAGATCAATTCAAGAGAAAGTATCCTCATCTTTTCGCTAATCATCCTACTACAACAACGTCTTGATTTCGTGACGAAATCTCCAAAACATGGGAATACTGTGACATCCGTCAAATTTCCATCTTAAATTCTTCATATAGTAGGAGTACTTTAATTATTTACCGATGAGTTGTCGACATGAATGTGTTATTTACTTTGCTTTGCGGACAAAGCCCTTTTTAGGGAGAGCGTATGTAACATCTCGAGTTTTCGCGTCTATTAAATTATGGATGTAATACACGAAGTTGTTAAACGTATTATGTTTTGCCGTATGTCTATTTGAAGTACTTACTAAATCCCTTGAGGTCACGCATAATTGTCTTTGATTTGGATCGTGTATCGAGTTGTTATCGAGTCGTGTATATTCAGTTTTCGAGTCTAAGACTTAAACACCCGACAAACCGGATCCGAGTAGTATATTGGTGCATCATGTACAAACATTTAAATTATGAACCCTTATTCCCCTTTATTTCAAAAGCTTGTTTAGCAAGTGTCCATTTTCAGTCACAACTTAATTCCATAGTTTATTCATCCACTAAGCACTACAATCCAGCACACATGCCAAGTTTACCCAAAATGGGTACATCACAAGCTTACCAAAATTCAGTTTGAGTCTAACCCTAAACTAATAATACAAGATTAAATACAATCCAAAGTTTATCAAATGTCCAAACATAACACAAAGTATTCACAGTCCAAATATTACAATAATAGTTCCTGGACAAGTTTTCAAACACAATTCCTGGGTGAAGTGAAGTGTAGTGTCAAGCCGATCCATCCTTCTCGTCCACACCTGCAAACCGAAACCTAAGCATCCAATTGTGAGTCTTTTAAATCATCTCTTCATTTTCTGAATAAATCTTAGTTGTGCTCGTCAATGACCAAACCTGCGAAAATTAAACGAATATGTTAGTTTTGTCACGGTTCTATTTTAGTTAAACACTGAAAAGATAAACCATAGCATTTGTTACTAGAACATGACCATGACCCCATTATTTCTGTCAACCAAACCGAGACCCAAACCAACCCAAACCGAGACCCAAACCAACCCAAACCGAGACTCAAACCAAGACCAAACCGAGACTCAAACCGAAACCCAAACCGAGACCCAAACCGAGACCAAACCGAGAACCAAACCAAGACAACCAAGGTCCTTGTTTTTCTGCCGAAACCCTTATCATTCAAAGTCACCATAATCCAAAATCTTAACCATTTCATTTTACAGAAACATCATAAAACCCCCAAATATGCCGCGGGTATAAAACCCCTTTTCAATTCGAAACCCTAAAAACTGAAAACCTTTTTAATTATGAAATTAATACTTTATATATTCCAAAACGCCATTTAATTTTGATTAATCAACCGAATGTAAAAACCCCCAATTTATATAAACCCTAATTTGATTTTATTAATTAAAACCCTAATTAAACCCAATCCAAACTCGAATCTATTAATTAATTTGACTGGAAACAAGGTATACAAAAACCCCCAATTTTGACCGAAACCCTAATTTTTATAAAATCGTTTATATGTTGAAATTAACATGTTTTTATAAAAGAAAACGTTAATTAATTGTATTTAAACATGAGATTTAGAAAAACCCCAAATATTTTCGAAACCCTAATTTGTTTATCATTAAATTCGAGAGCCATTATGTTCACAGCATATTTATACAAGTGATTTAAAACCATAGATCTTTTATAAACGAAAATCACTTAAACATTTTTATTAAAAGAAAAGAGGGATAAACAACTTATCTTTGATTGGTGATTAATAACTTTAACCCTCGGGAAGAGCACCATCAAAAACCGAATCGGTTTGATGTGGGGATGAAACCCCACATCCCACGCGACTTAATCACCGCAACCCATCACAAATGATTGATGTATTAAACTGAAAACAAGCTTAGCCATGGGAGGGTGATGATCCGATCCAGTTTTTAGAAAGAGAGAGAGAGTGGGGCGGTGGGAGCGTTTCGAGAGAGGAGAGAGAGATAAACTCTGTGTTTTTTATTTTTGTGTGATACAAACACACGTATTTACTCCTTTCTCCTTGTTTGTATCGCCTGGGCATGGGCCGGGTTAATTAACCCTTGGGCCGGGCCATGGGGTGGGGATAATGGGCTTGTTTGGGCCAGTGTTGGTGTATGGGTTTATTTAAAGCCCAAAACGAAAACTTGTAACTTAAACGTATAATTTAACCCGTAAACCTCGATCGTTTAATAACCGACTTTTATGTATCGTGTCTTTCCATAAACGAAGGGTATTGTCAAGCACAACTAGGGTGTCGTGTCTTTTTACTAGTATAAATTTTCATATCGTAACACGATCCTTATAATTAAATAGGTCGCGGCTAGCGTAACCGTACTCTCGAGCTACCTTTACCTTCGTCCTTTTCCTGAATTACGAGGTGAGTTTATAGCCCCATGCTTAACTATTTTTACTGCTTTTTGGGGTGAGACATTGCTTGATTTTAACGTATGAACACAAGTGCATTTACTGATTTATATATTAGTCTAAGTCCCACTAAAAACCCAGTTTCTTTGGCCCGTGAATCGTGAACCGTTAATTACTTTGTGTAAGCGCGAATGTTATGGATAGATCTATCGGGATTGACGTCCCTGTCTGTCTTGTCCAACAAGGGGACAAGCGGGCACAGTTTCACTTGAGTCTGAGATAGGATGTCGTGGGTTTAGGCATCTAGTTGGGCTACATTTATATGATTATACTACCGGTGTTGTTAATGCTTCGGTGTCACGAGCTTAGACTGTAATAAATACTTTGGGATGACTTTGTATTTGTTATATTGTCATCACTTTTGGGAAAATCTTGTGGTTCATTAAACATTTCAAATTAACTAAACCTATGAACTCACCAACTTTATGTTGACACTTTAGCAATGTTTTTCTCAGGTATTAAGAAGGAAGATGCTAAGTGAGGTCTCATGCATTGCCGTCATTTCTTTGAAACAAAGATCATTTGTACTACTGGGAAAACTATGTTTTGTAACTGTGACCAGTTTTATGCTTCCGCACTATGTTAAAACTATTTAATTTATCAATTACAAGTGATCTATTTTCCGAACGTCTCATTTAGAGGTCGTTCTTTGTAACTGTGTGTGTATGATAATCATGACGTCACCACTCCCTTGTCGCCATTATACTCTGATATTTTGGGAGTGTGACAGTTTCAGGTTGCATGCTAGAGTATTTCTTTTTGAAAAAATAACGGTTCCGTCAGGGGTCCAGGTTACAAGATTAATTGATGTAGCATAGTCACAGGTGAGGAGGGAATGATTTTACTTTGGCCTAAGAAAACCCTAAGAATCGGGTAAACTTATAGTTATTGGATCATTTGTATTGAGGTAAAGGTTATATTAATATAAAAAAAATTATGATTTGTTACGTTTATTAGTTTCTTTTAAATTGTTGTAATGGATATTCTCAACTGACCAGACCTTGGCAACACACTGTTACCTCCTTAAAACATTTATCCCTGAGAGATTTTTGAAAGAAATGTTTGAAGTATCTGCAACTGTTCTTGGAAGTATGGAGGTAATATATTAAACAGTGCAATTGTAACTTCTGATCGGATATTGAGAGTTAACGACTTAATTAAACTTTAACTGAATAGTAAAGTTATTATTTTAGTATTTGTGGCTCATTTTGTTTCCTCTTAAACATCAAGTTTATTTTTGTGTGAGAAAATATGCCAGGTACGGAAGGCTATGATCAAGTATAGATATAAGAAACTTATTGGTTTGTGATCAGGTCATTCATTGGCTGTTACAAAAGGTGACATGCTCCATTAACGATATGGAAAGTGATGGTTATCAACTAAAGCGTATAACTTATCTAAAATTCTAAAAAACCTCTAAAGTGTGAGATTAGTGCCTTCTTAGAACTCAATAAGTCCATACGCTAGCTAAATTAATTAAATCCAACCAACCTTTAATGAGTTTAAACTTTTAAATTACTTAAGTCATGCCCGCACAGTGAGGAAGGTTGTTATAGAAAATATGGACGCTTGGTGAAAAGATGGTCTTCCCATTCAACGATTCAGCACCTACACATTTATGCAAAATTTCTTTTTTCATGTTGTACTATACTAACTCAAAGGTAGTACCTCCTCATGAGCGTAATTTTTTTTTACTTTTTTATATAGTTATTATTGATCAAACAAACAAAAAGGTAACATTAATTAAAAATCATTTGAACACATTACATGTCTTCCATGTTAATTTTTTTAATGTTTCTAGACACGGGTCGACCCAGCCGAGTCACTCTGTTGACCTGGTTCCAGTCGAAAAAATAATCATATTGAATCGGGTTTCACATTTTCGAAACCCGGCTAGACTCGCCGGGTTTGGAGTTACCAGGTCAACCCGGATCTTGAGACCCGGTCGAGTTTCCATTTTTTCGAGTTAATTTCTTTAAATAATGTGTAAATTTTACGTATTTACGATAAACATTAAATGATTCAGTATTTGTGAATCATTCGGTGCTAAATCATAGTTTTTATCAAACAACCCAATAGTTGGTGTAGCTTAAATGATGCATTTTTATTATATATAGCTCTAGGATATTGAACATTACATCTTTAAACAACCATAATCGTTGTAAGAAAATTATATGATGAATTTTTTTAACGGCGAGTTAGTAGTTAGTGATTGAAGCCCATAGTAACATAATTGTGTAATATATAAGCCTCGCACCTTTTCTTTTAGGGGATAAGACACACTCATGTGTTTATTTATTACGGGCCTATTAAAAAGTTTTTAGTGAGACTCGAACTTGAGAACTCTCCAAGAATACCTCAAAAGTTATCCTTGGTGGTCAACTGAGCGAACTTAGTTAGTTTAAAGAAAATAAGGTATCTAGTGAATTTTTGTATTAAATATATAAAAGAACATGAGACAGTTACCGAAATAAGGTTGTACAAAAGAAACCTTATTTCGCACTATAACTGAGAAGATATAATTTGTTCTTACGGATATTAGTAACTTTTTTGTTCTTTTATCAAATAGACATTATTTTTTCATTCTTATTGCACCCTATAAATATGTTACGATGTTTATAATCGATTAACTGTCTTGTAATTTTTTCTTAGAATATCTTTAAAAGTCCTGGTAGAATATAATTTTTTTTTAACACTATAATTAGCTAAACAAAAATTTTTTGAACAATAATTATAAGTCATGTCCGCCTATCGGGCGGGCCTTGCCACTAGTATATATATATATATATATATATATATATATATATATATATATATATATATATATATAGTGTAGTGCTATATGCAGAACCAGTTTTTTGGTACAGAACTTACAGAACCATTTATAATGAATCTAGGCCATTAGATAAGTGTGATCAATGATTCAGATCGAAAGTACCATAATCACAATTAAATAAAAGATGAGGGATTTCTTATCAATTAAACAAAAAGCAAAAAGGGTATTATGGGTATTAAATTTAATTGATATAAACTAATAGCGACTTTTATCTTAGAAACTGATTTGCCAGTTACTTTATTTATCTTTCACACTCAATTATCTCTTCCTCAAACCCTAGCCACCAAAATATCCATCTCTCTCCTTGTTCAGACCTGAGAAAAATACCATCAACTCCTATTTCTTAATCAACTGTGAAAGAAACTCACAATGATAACCAGAAAAAAAGTTAAAGAAAACGTTTGAGAAAAGGAGTTATTGACATAAATTCCATTTACATTTCACGTTCCTAACCGACACCTTAATTGATCGTCGAAATCGACACCCTATAATCACGATCTGTGAAACTGATACCACAAACCACCTTTTTTAGTTGTGGCGATGGCGTCTTGTCTCTCGCGTGATGTCCTTGAAATGGAGTGATTTGGACTAAGAATTTATTCAAGGTAAATTTATTGATTGTTATCTTATTTTAGTTAGATGAAATATAAATTAAAAAGTCAATATAATCATAATTTAAATTAATGGTAGACAACGAAAATTAGTAGTGTTGTAAATTACAATATTATTAATTGTTAGTACTTGTTGAACACTGATGTAACAAAGCATCAGTTACATGCTTACATACAAATGCATGGTTGTACTATTAACTTATGGTTGTAATAGATTTGGTGCAAAGCTATGTTTAAGACACAAGGCTAAAGCCCTCGGTAAAATCTTCATCCTTTTTTTTGTTCATATTAAATTGATTTCTATAAAGTGAGGTTGCTTGAGTACATTACTATGTTTAGTTTTTGATTTTACGATTTTCTACACCTTTCGTTAAAAGCTCAAAGCGCGCTAAAAACATTGGTTTGGTCAAGACTCGCTTCTCTATAATATTTTACGGAAATGATAACTTTATCAAGGCTGAAAAAGTTTGAATGAAACTCGAAAAAAAGAGATGAAAGAATCAAGTATGCTATGTGATTTAACTAACAAAATAGTTGTTTATAGCCTAGAGCCCAATATATGTTTAAAGCCCAAAAAAACCTATGACTTTAATCACCTTTTTTATTTAAATATTTGGTACCTAATGTCTATACATTTGGTATTGAAATATGAGATTCTCCACTCGTTGATGTTTAATAATAACCAAATAAATTAAAGACATTAATGGGAACAAAGTACTTTATAATTTAGTTATATTTTCTAAACTTTCTTTAATTTGAAAAAATGGTGACAAAAGCTATGGTGTTTAATTTTATTTTAAGGAAGGTTGATTATTTTCTTGTTTAACTAACTGTTTGTATAGGTTATTTTTAATATAATAGTGGTAAGATAGGGAATAGTGAGTTGCTTGTGTAGTGTATTCATGCACATAGATGTCTATCATCAATTTGTTATTTAATAATAGTTGTTTATAAGAAATAATATCTAAAATTTTAATAGCTTATGAGTACTAGTATAGGCAGTTGCAATGTTTTAATTTTGTAGTCATGCTTGGCTTAAAGAATAACGAGAATTATTTGCAATGTTTTAATTTTAACAATAAGTTGTATCACTAATTTAACATATGACATAATTTCATATAATTATTTTTTTTTATTTGTTTCAGGGGATGATGGTTCAATCATTAGTATAACGATGTATGATGATGATGATGAACGGATGCATTGGTGATTTTAGTTGTGGTGCATAATTTTTTTTGAATCCGTGCATAGATGTTCTCGAAACGTGCACGAATGTTTTTCTAATAGTGCATACATGTTTCGAAATTCTTGGACATCAATATTTAACAATATACATTTGTAATTGAATTTTATTTATTTGATATCAAATTTTGTGTACTATAATTATGTATAACTTTGTTATAAATTTAGAGATTACATTATAAGTTTATGTTTTTTTGGAAGATAATATGCACTAAAAACATGAATGCAATTTCCAGTGTACACCAGGAACGTATCTCAAAATATAATACTAAAAAAACATATTTGAACATGTATGTTTTTTGAACACATGTTGTTTTTTCGATTAAAAAAAGAAAAAGAAAACATATTTGAACATGTATGTTTTTTGAAAACATGTATGTTTTTCGATTAAAAAAAGAAAAAGAAAACATGTATGTTCGGAGAAAAAAAATAATTCAGAAAATTAAGGGCCTTTAAAAATGTTTTTTAATAAAAAATTTTAAAAAGTGAAAAAAATGTATTTTACCAATATACCCTTTTTATTTAAATAAAAACATTTAATAATACTAAATTGTTATTGGTTTAAAGTGGTTATGTAAGTTCTGTACCAAAAAAGAGGTTCTGCATATAGCGTGCCCCTATATATATATATATTATATATATATATATATATATATATATATATATATATATATATATATATATATATATATATATATATATATATATATATATATATATATATATATATATATATATATATATATATATATATATATATATATATATATATATATATATATATATATATATATATATATATATATATATATATATATATATACATATATATATATATAAACATATATATATATATATATATATATATATATATATATATATATATATATATATATATATATATATATATATATATATATATATATATATATATATATATATATATATATATATATATATATATATATATATATATATATATATATATATATATATATATATATATATATATATATATATATATATATATATATATATATATATATATATATATATATATATATATATATATATATATATATATATATATATCTTTACATTATATATAAGAGGAGGGATTTGCCACGTCATCAATCAGGGTACTAATCCTACTCAGCAGTTGGGCTTAAGTTTTGGGCTACTTTATCACTTGCTTAAAATAAAAAATATAGTTCCATGAAAACAACCCAACCCAACCCCTATGGATTATCAAGTATCGATAAAACACAGTTTCATGGTTAACCCTAATTTTTTTCTCTAGCCTTCGGGAACAAAGCATGTAATCAAAAAATTACCAATTGAATATTTACAAGGGAAAAGTTCTACTTCCATTTGATAGGGGAGGCCTTTGTGAGGAAGCTCATATTGGTCCTTTCAGCTTTAAGGAAGTCGTGAGCCCGTGAAGATGTGTGTTATACCACAACTTGAAGGTACTCGAATATCATAAACACCATACAAATCTTTGGTGGAGTCGACCAGGTATTGATGATCACTAATCGTGGTTGTGCAAAGATGGATACATACTACTGATTTCATAGTTACTTTTAATTTTTATAAATTTTGGGTATTATCAATTGTACTATTATTGTTGGGTTAATATCTGTATATGTATACATTACTTTAATAAATGCAAGAATATTTTTGCTATAAATTTGAATTTCTAATGTCAAAATATAATAGTAATAGATAGATGTTTGTCTATCTGTGCATAACATTCAAAACGACATATCTATTAGTATTAAGCTTTGCGTAATCCATGTTACAGGTCACTGTTTTTCCTGGTTTGTAATTTCTATTTGTGTATCAATCCGTTAACTGGAATTAATTTTACATTGTCGTCTATCGTGGTTTTATTTATTTATTTATTTATCTAAAGCTTGATTGCGTGTGATTTTACACTATCTGATATTGTAACAATGTATTATCATCAACGCGGATAAACATGACAAGCAAGCTACTAAGCCACGTATTTTTTGGCGCAGTTAACTATCAAGAACCACTTTAGAAAAAAAGGACACCGCCTCCAAGTGTTTCTTCGTCCAAGACTGCTTCTCCGTAGGAGTGGAACGTCTTTAGAATGGGGATTTAAGATTGATTCCGGTTACTCACTTTGAGGAATCCATGAAGTATGCACACAGAATTGTGAGTGACGTTGACATTCGTAAGTAATAGGTTTTGCTCAGACATTTCAACAATCAAGGGGATTTGGGTATGAATTCAGGATCTCAGGAGCAACATCTGGCCGGACTGATGTTGCTGCTGACCCATTGGCTGCTTCTACCGGAGGATCTGATGATGATGATTTATACAATTAGGTCTTATGAATTATCCCTTATGATATCATGTTTATGAAAGAAATACACTTGCAGGATCTCCATTTTGTGCATTTTTGTCAAAGTATTCTGAGATATTTATCTTTTGGTTGCAGGAGATAACCTTCGTACGTGCTTTTTCGTTTCTCGAAACTACTACGAAAGTGATTATTTGAAAGGTTGATAGTATTCCGTTTGTTTGGCTGCGGTTGTGGCAGTACTGAAGCCATTATGCTTGCAGCTTGAAAAAACCCAACGAGGTAATAAACTTCAAAAACACGATTTAATTAGTGAAATCTTGTCAAGACAAATCTAACAGAAACTTAAATCAATTATTTGATTATTTAGATTAGAATAAACAAATAATTTTAGTATCAAAACATAAAGTGAATTTTAGGAATGTGTTTGGATGATTAGTAAAAATCAAGCTCAACTCAAAGTGGTAGCTTTTGTGGAACATGTGTTAGAAAAAAACCAAGTGTCCGTTGCACTCTTGAAGGGAAATGGATCAATCATCCTCCATTCGCATTGTCTTGGTAAGTTCTTTTGCAAAAGATGACAACACAATAAATAATTTCAGTATGCATATATGGTGACGTCATTTGTAGACACTAAAATTAATTTATGAATTTATAGCTACACCAAAAGAAGTATGATGTTGGGATTTTGTTTGGTATTCGTTCAGTAATACCAGCTTATTTCACGCGGGTTTTGAAAGAAGTTTCTTATGCAGATAGATGGAACATATCTCTTTTTGGAAGATCATAGATGACATAAATGAAGATGATAGGGAAGATAGTTATTGCTCTTCAGATTGAAGTATATATAGGAACCAGGGCTGTAGAGTTTTATCTCGAACAATATAAGGAACCAGGCTCACGACTATGAAGCCCGTACTCGAGTTCAAACTGCTGCTATTTTAAGCTTAATCAGGTATAATACTATTCTGATTAGAGGTATCGTGAATCATGATCCATTTTTTTAATTTTTATTTTAATCGTTTGATGAGATGGCATTTATACATGATCTCATCGTTCTTTTCGGGCTTTAAATGCATAAAAATGTCATAAAATACCATATATATGCTTGTGTTTGTTTACTTGTGTATTTTAGGTATGGATATCGTGAAAAAGACAAAAGATCACAATTTACAAGGAAAAACGGACACGAGAAACGAATCCGTACAAAGAACCGGGCCCTAATCATGGAATTCTAAACAAAATACCTTGAAGACTTGAAGACAAACAAGATTGATCCTCATTTATTGAAGAAATGACACTTAAAACCCTTGTATATTAATAATTACAAGTTTGGTCCCTTAAGTTTGTCAAAATTACACAAAAGGTCCTTCAACTTTGAAGAAATGGCAAGAATAGTCCCTCAACAAATCAAAATTGCCAATAATGGTCCCTCATGAAGATTAAGATACATTGAAGACCTTGGAAGATCAACAATGTCCAAGATCAGTCCTTGAAATATCTCAAAATGGCAAATATAACCCTTGAAACACTTTTTATAAAGTTTTGTGCCAAATTTGCCAAGTTGAGAAACGTTGATACAAAAGAAATGGGCGCTGATAGAAGTTTATATCCAAGTGACAAAAGAAATAAAGAGGAAGGGCTGAAGTTGTGTATTTGAAACATTCAAACGTAATAATGCGCCAAACAACTTTCACTTCCCCTAATATCGGATCAAAACTTGTCACTATTCACCTTTACAGCCCAGATTTTACACCAACTTAAACAAAGGGTAAAATGAAATTACCCAGGCACACGTTTGATTCACATGTGCAGGAACCTATCCCACACACAAAACCCTCATCTCCACTCACTATGGACCCCACCCCAATACCCTTTCCACCAATCAGCAAGCAACTTAGCCTCCAAGTCATGTGACGTGTCAAGATCAACAGCTGACAACGTTTGCTTCATTCCAAAGCTGAAATGAACATCCAGGATCATTTTAAACAGCTCACACCAAGGATTCGTCTAGAAGGAATTAAGGACAAATAGGGAATTTCACATCTAGGGTTTATGAACAGTGTAGCATTGGCATTTGCCTATAAAAAGACTCCTCAACATGTGAGAGAGCTTTTGTTCCAGATTTTAGCTTTCAATCTTTGTAATTCCTTTTTATGAAATAAAGTTTAAATTTCTTAAAATTCTGAGTTTTTAATCTGTTATTTATAAAAGTTTGGTGTTGGAGAAGCTAAAATCTGAGTTCCATTTGATTGTGAAGGCCTACCTTAATCTTGTGGTTAAGGCACGTCTTGTTTCATAAGGTTTTTAAGGTTTGTAAACTTTGAAATCCTAGGTTCTGTTTTGGTTATTTTGTGTACTAACCCTTGACCATTAGCTATAAGCTCTTACAAGCTTGTTGACACCAAGCTTGTGAAGGGATTAGAGCCCTTGGTTGAGTTGTTTGCTGTTTGTGTTGAAGATATAAAGTCCTTGAGGTTCTACTTTGAACCATCAACCAAGGCAGTTTGCATCTTTCTTATTGAAGTACCTTGGTCTTGTTCTAGTTGTTGAACAAGGTCCAAGGAGCATTGCTGGCCTTCCTAGGAAGTTGTGGAAGGCAGGTATAATCTCTTGTTAAGATTCCCCTAAAAATTTCATGTTTATGACTGTTTTTGATTTGGTGCTTTGATTTTGAGTATTAATTGTTTGTGCTGGTGATTTTTGAGTTTGATTGTGTTATTTGTTATTGTTTAAGTGTTTTTGATCATTGAAATCAGTAGGTTATTAGTTAAAATCAGAAGTTTGTATGATAAGTGCTTGATTAAGGGTTGTTTGGGATTACTGCATAAGTCTGTCAACGTCTGATTTGTTCCTGTCAGCGTTTGTTTTAAACTTGTCAGCGTTGTTAAGTGCTTGTGTGTTGTATGCAAGTATTGGTATCTGCTATTTGGGAGTATTTGTGCATCTGTTTGCAGGATTTGTGGTATTAAACACATTGATTCATAGATTGGCTCTTAAATCTTCATAACTTGGTAAAATTGGCTAGGATTTTGAGGACACCTAGATCTAAGCATAGGTTAAGGGTAACTAGTGCTAAATCATAGCTAATCACACCAGGGAAGAGGGATTTGAGGCTTGAAATTGGATCAAGTGTCAAGTATATCAGCAAACTTGTTTCTGCATTTGTTCTTTGTTCATCAGTAACTTTGTATGCTTTGATCTTGTTATTTTCTTTGATTCAGTGTTTAATTCTTGTTGCATTGTTATTTCTAGCATTAGGATTGTTGTTTTGCTGCTTGGTTCTTATTTGTTTGCTGCTTGTGAGGATATTTGGCTATTTGGATTGCTTTGTTCATAGCATATAAGCTCACTGACTTATTGGCTTATTTGTGCCAAAATACATCAAGTTTACCCAACTGGTAAGCCTTGATTCACAAGGTTTGTACTCAAACCTTGACCAGCAGGGTGAAAAACAAGTCCTTCAGCTTCTTTAAGTCTGTCAGCGCCTACTTTAGGTTTGTCAGCGTTTGATTTCAACTTATCAGTGCCTGACTTTGACTTGTCAGCGTTTGACTTTTTGAGTTGACTGTTTTTGGATTTGACCCATTTGGGGCCCATTAGGGGTATTTTGGTACTTTCACTTTCAGTTTCTGATTATTTAGGTTAAAATAAACTAGTTTGCAAGTTTTTAGAATTTTTTATAGTTTTTGGATTTTTAATATTACTTTATTATTATTTTATTATTATTTTTAAAATTTCACTTTTTACAACTTTTTACATTTTTCTTAGGTTAAATACATTAAAATAGGAATTTATCAACTTTTAGAATAATTTTATCACTTTTAGATTAATTTTTATAATTATTTTAAGTTTTAATAGTTTTTAAATCATTTTAAATAGTTTTTATTAGTTTTAAAATTTCTAAAAATAGTTTTTAATCTTTTTAGGTCATTTTAGAGGTTTATCAATTGAAAAATCTTTATTTGGGCTTTTTGATAATTTATTTGATTTTTAGGGCTTTAATTAGCATTTAAAAATTGAATATTTAATTATTTAAAAGGTTTGAAAAAGTTTTGATAATTGGTAAACTCTTAGTTTATTATTTTTGAATTTTGGTGAATTTTTGGTAATTTTTAGAATTTATTTTATTTTTGGTGATTTTTTAGGTTCTACGTCTTAACTTTCTAATAGTGTTTTTGCTTATTTTTCTATTTTTTTTCGACTTCGTCATTTTCTCTTCTAATCCCCTTCTAAACCAAACATTAATCACAAACATTTGGCATAGTTTTTCACACACATATACCTCCTTGGAGAACGATACCCACTTAGGGTCATTTACACACGGTTTTCCTAAATCGTCGTGCTTACCACTATATTTTTAGTTGCTTACTTTTTCCTAAAGGCAAGTTGACTAAATTTACAACTATCATTTTGGCGCCGCTGCCGGGGAGGTGTGTCGTGATTAATTTGCATTGTTGTTTTAATATTAACCAAATAGTATTTGTATTAGTAGAACTCTACTAATACGTATTATCGGTTTTATTGGTTTTTCTTGTATAAATATTACTATATTGTATTAAGTATCACAATCAATATACAATATCTCCAAAAGTGTGAAAACACAACCTTAATTGGGATTTGATCTCCTAATTATTGTATTCGAATCTCAAACAAAAAAGAAAAGGCAAAAATAGATAAATACTTTCGTGAAGCTTGATTTTGAAAAATACAAACTATAAGGTGGGTATAAGGCGGGTATTATAAAATATACCCTAAGGAAAAAGGCTCTTAAGTGCTTCGCGCCGCCTCGTTTCCCTGCTTGCTTGTGAGTATTTTAAGATTGAAGGCTAATCGAGGGTTTTGCCGCCCAAAGTATTATTACGTATACTATATTTGCTTGGTTTCTTTGTGATTAAACCCTCTTGAACAATTTGGTTTTCACCAAAGTTCTAAAGTCATTCGAAGGCGTTCACTCCACGTGATCGTTTGCATTCCTTTGAGGCTTCTTTAATCAAGAGTTTGATTCGAGGAGAGATTTTGTAGATTGTTGTCTACGAAGATACACCAAAATCCAAAAAAATTAAATATCATCAAAAACACAAAAAAATTGAAAATTCACAAAACAACCAAAAGAATCTTCTTTGCTCACCTCCCATTCTTCGTGAAATTTATGATCATTCCTGATTTCATCGACACATATAAATCCTTGAATATTGTGGACCATCTAGAAGATGTTCGGAGTATCTTTGGCTTATGAATGACATAACTAATAACTAAACTTAACTATCTATTATTATGATGGTGATGAATTCTTTCTGTCTTGTCACTTCTTATGCATAACTTGAACACAGAAAAGAGAGCTAGGATTCACCACTTACGGTTTGACGAAGGTGCAAGAAAGGCTAAAGAAGAGCTTGAAAATAAAAGGATGTTTATTACTCGTGTAAGTATATGTATTATACGCTTTCACACTGATATGATTTAATGAACAAAGTATAACCATAGATACTAAAGTATATTATAGTTACTTTAATACTTGAATGGTTTATACAATAGTTATAGTAAGGCACTAACACATATTTTAGATGTAATTGATATTATTTCACCCATCTAATATTATACTCTCAATATTTTTGTACAATATAACAAATTATACAGACGATTGGTTGGAGTTGCAAAAGTTTGGAACTGTTGTGAAGGGCGGGAGTTAAGTTTCCATGTTGCGTCTGTTTTACGACTGACAACTTATCAATTATGGGGAAACCCTTTACCCAAAAGATAGCTTAATCCTTGCATATAGTATTTTAGATAGCAGTACAATACATTAGTAGAATGAGTTTAGCTTTCGGGTTAATATATTTCGGTTTAGATATTTATTTGTGTTATTTTCATTATTAGACATTCATGATTGTAACACGATTATGCAACTTTACAACAACCTTTTTTCTTTTTTACGTGCAATGTGTTAAATTAAGTTTAATCAATACCTAAATGTACTCTTATGAAGCAAAAATTAGATTTAAACAATAACATTTGTATTTTTACATTTGTAGTTTTAATGAACATGCTTTATAATAACAAGAATGAATTTTACGAACTTAATCCTATAGATATCGATAGGCATTGGTTTTTAGCTACTGAGTGGTTTATTCAGTAACCTTCTATTATAAGAGAGTGAATTTTATAACACAGCTGAAAAAGGTTTTGTGTGATAACATTGAAATTTATAGTATTGACTATTGAGTAAGTCAATTAGTTTGTCAAGAAATTCCTAAGACTATACATGTATTAATTTCTATTTGGTTGTTTAAAATGTCTAAGGCACCGTTATTAAAAGTGATATATTACAATAAAAATGGTAATTACAGAAACGGTCGCGTTGTATAAGGAAGGAAGTTTTTCATCAGCTATGAAAAGCATAAAGCTGGTTTTGATGGACATACACTCCATGGATGAGCACTTCACGACTGATGTTGAAAAGGTCAGCTTACATAACATTCTGAAAAAAGTTGCAGGAATATATTAACAAATTACTCATTCTAGCATAATCTCATAAACCGAAATATGTCATTTTTTAAACTAAAAAGTGGTAGTAAGTTTCGGATAGTGAAACATAATAGGTAGCAATTTCAAGTCAGAAATCACACGGTTTTGATTCTGAATGACTATTTGATTACCCTTGCTATATTAACGACCTCCATTGCACTCTGTACCAAACACCCCCCACTGCAACATTAAACATGGTACCAAACAGCCTTGCTGCAGCAGTAAAATCAATTCCAAACAGCCTTTGCTTCAGCACTACACAACCCTTACTGCATTCTATACCAAACACCCTTGCTGCAGCAATAAGCTCGGTACCAAACGGCCCGTGCTGCATGACTAAACTCAATGCCAAACAACGCTTGGTGCAGTATTACACTTAACACCAAACAAATGATAACGCCTGAATATTTTACACAAAAAAGCCGACGATATTCCTATTTCGGTTGCTCAAAGAGTACAATTCACAATTAGTAAAGAAAAGGTTCACTTAAAGTAGTAAGTAGTCACAATTAGCTTGGATATAAGCAGCTTATGCGTTCGGATATCACCATAGACTTGCTCCAACCATGGATGGTAGGAAAAAAAGGAGTTGCTTGACTTCTATCTGTGGCTAATTACATCGTTCAATTCATTCCATCTCAGCAAATATTAAAAGATGGATCAAACGGAGGTATTGTGCATACTCGAAACCTATTGAAACTCACATCCAAACACCATCTTATTAATTTTTTCTGCACCAGGGACACTTGAAGGTTACAGTGGATCATCAGCAAGAAAGGTAAGTTAGAGTTTAAACTTTAAACATAACTCTGAAAACAGGTGGTGTCAAAGCTTTATCTAATTTTTCTTATTGAAAAAACTTTGTAATTCTTAAATGAACAAGAATAGTCAAGGCCGCAACATGAGAGTTTCTGAGTAGACATAGATATAAATCCACTTACGTTGTCTTCAAAGAATCATACCGATTAAGGCGTGTATGAGATTTAAGATGTTTTCAAGATGGTTTACTTAATTTCCATTGCCATGCTTTAGTACATTTTGCAATCATACTGATTTCATTTTTATACAAAATTTAAAGGAAAACTATGAGTATCCACAAGATGTTTCAAGGACAGAAATCGAGTTTAAAAGAATTCAAGACGAACTAGAATGTTAGCAAAACTTCTTTGACTTGGGCGATAGATATGTATTGTATCGAGAGAGATGTACTATTTAAAATATTGTAAGACGCATTTGCACGAATGCTGAAACAGTATGCTGATTTAGATGAGAAACATCTTAATCTTCTAACATACAAAGGAGGATCGAGGATGGAATTATGGACGAGAAGAAAGCAGTTGCTAAAGCTGGAGTTAGGAGTGAGGACTGAGGAGTCTAAGTTTATCAGAAGTTTTCTTCAACCAGGCATTAAAGAAACTTCATTCATAGTCCCTCCTCCTGATCACATTCTCGCAAGAAATTTTACGACAATGCTCAGAAATTGCAGAAGTCTCAGCTGGCTATGCTTTGGTGTCTACTTTTTCTTAATAGGTGAATAACTTGATGAATAGAGGTTGGATCGTTTTTGTCTATGATGAGGTTAGCTGCTTTGTTTTAATTATTTCCATGACATATTTATAAAGAACAATCAACTTGACATTGGTAACAGAAAAAGTAACCTCTTGACAAGTGAACATACTTCTAATAAGTAGGCTAACCGAAGTTGACCCATTTTCTAATAAGTGGGCTAAGTTTTCCCACTAATAGAAATTTTTGAAAGTTTTCATCAGAGTTTTCTAAAACATGAAGTCCTAGAGTAAAAACTTCTCCACCTAACTAGCTGACCCAAATCGTGTGACTTCATTAATATTTTTCTGATGTCCCTATCTAACAAAAGCTTGCCCAGACTTCACGCTAGCATAAACTATGGATGAGGCACCTAATATGCAAGCGTCTTGAAGAAGCCCTTCAAGAAGAAACACGGGCAATAAAATTACATAAAAAAACAATTTTAAAATCTTTCATACCATGGAGTTAGGAAAAGTTTTTCGGCAAATTTTGATGGAAGACGTTGGATTTTTAGCTGATCGTTTCTAAAATTATGATACTTTGGTGTGCGCACCTTCAATATTTATATAAGCATCAAGTTCTCTAAGGATCGGGATCGAGTTAGATGGGGTACAGCTTTCCTTTAGATAAAGTCACATATTTTCAATGATCTGGGAACAGTACAGAACAAGCGCCTTTACACAAATGAGCACACCATTTGTAAATGTAATGAGAAAGTACAAACATATTAGGTTTTCTCTTTGACAAATAAGTTATCTGATAAATTTGGAAATATACATAGACATTAAGTGTTGCCATGTGATGCTTTTAAGGATATCCTTCATGAGTACGATTTGCAAAACCAAAAAAATGCAATATATCTGGTCACTTATGTGAGCAGCTAACTCTAACAAAAAAAGAGGTAGCTTGGAAAGACTCTTAACCAAAATACAATTTATTCTTAGTATAATTTTTATACTTAGAAATATTTTTTTTTCTAAATATTTAAATAACTATGTATTTTTTATAACAAATCAGATAGTTCAGGTTATTCGGGTCAACCCGAGAACCAAACCAAATTCAAATTTGGTTTTCGGTTGGTTCGGTTGAAATTTAACCGAATAACACAAACTAAATAAACCGAACAACTCGATAAACCGAACCGAAGGACACCCCTACAAAGGTGTAATGCTTGACCTTCACGTCATGCAACTGGCCGAGACGTGAGCTTAAGGCTTGGCGTGAGACGAGAAGCGAAAAAATATGATAAGGCACGATAAGTTAGGTAAAATAAGTTTTTTATATGAAATTGAAAATATTATATGCAAATATAATTTTTTAACTTTATTCCAAATGTATAATTCAATATATTTAAAATCTAATATAAACATAATAATTTACAAATATTTTCATATTTTTTCGCTTTAAATCGCGCTTTAAAAACGTTGTGCTGTTACATCTCGCTCTAAAACCTCAAGATTTGACATGCCGCCGCGTCATGCCTTACGTTATCTGTAACATTGCTTAAAACACAATGGTTGAGCGATGAACATTCCAATATCCGATTGCAACACTTATGGTTTATGATCTTAACTTACATCATAAAATTGACATTGCATTCCATAGAAGTGGAATTTGGTTAGCCATGCGGCCCATGCTACACGTACAACATTCGTTTCCTATTCTTATACTCCCTCCGTGTTAAAATATGTGTCCACTTTTTGGAGTCTTTTTTCGACAACTTTGATCGTAAATATGTTTGTTTGTGTTTTATAATACATGATAAAAGTTATATCAATGAAAAATACATATAAAACTCTATTCGTTCATATATATTGCCTCAACGGTTGTGTAACACATAAAAATGTAATCACGGTCAAAGTTGCAAAAGAAAAACTTCAAAAGTCAAACATGAACACTTATTTTGGGACGAAGGTAGTAATTATTTAATACGTAGTATTACTTAATTTTTGAAAATCGTAATTCACTAAAAGAACACGCATGTCAAAACTGATCCTCTTAAATTTACCCATAAGTAATATCATGTCTAATAGTAATAATTAGCAACAGGTGGGGAAAATTCAGTAGTTATATGCTTGAATATGTACCATTTGATCTCATGTTATGGTTATAATATGCTTCATTCGTTCAAAAAAGTTATACATACAGTTTAAAAAATACATTTATTATAACATTTTCTTTTCTCCTTTTTAAAAGAATGATAGTCTTACACTGAGCAAATTAATTTAAATATTTTTAAATTTTTTAATCATAATTTCAAACAAATGTAATATAGTAACTTGACCAAATTTTCTTTTTCATTATTAGTAGGGGACAATTAAATTGAGACGTCCTAAAAATAAAATGTAGACAATAAAATTGAGACGAAAGTGTATTGGATTATATGTGAATTTTAGTTTATCGCTAGCATGTCTTTTATTTACATAGATCTTCATAGTGTTTTTGGTTGATCACATAAGTAGTTTCGTAATTATTTCTATACGAAATTAAATTCTCTTATAAATAAAAACAAATAATTAATACAAAGTTTTAAGGTAAACACGTAAACCATTAAAACAAGATTTAAAAGTTACACATTCATATACATAAATATAATTATAAAGTAAAAAAAATATTTATATAAAACAAATTATTTATATATGGCAACAATAAACTATAAGATACACTACTTTAAAAAACATAAATAATAAAATAACATACACAAAGTAACAAAAGTCTAAACTCTAAATGATACTTCTTTCAATGTTTAAACTAACAAATAAATTCAAAAGTTCAAGTTCTTAAACAAAAACAATTACCAAACAAATTACCTAAATAAAATATGTAAACAACAATCACAAGTCATACCCGTCCATCGGACGGGTTTTGCCACTAGTATATATATATACACATATATATATATATATATATATATATATATATATATATATATATATATATATATATATATATACTAGTGGCAAAACCCGTCCGATGGACGGGTATGATTTCCAATTATCGTTTAACTTTTTTTTGTTTTATAAATATTTGTTTGTTTTTAGTTTTTTTATTTTAAAAGTAACATTTACAAAATTTGTATGGAGTTTAATGAAAATTGTACACTTGTTTTTTTTTTTTTGTTTTTTTAAAAGTAACATTATAAAATTCGTATTGACTTTAATAATAATTATAAGCGATAACACATCAAAAGACTTTGCGTTGTAATATTACTTGGAATATTTCTGTTTTCTGAATTAACTATATAGAATCTGTACATAAAAATCGTACTCAACACCAATCAAAATAACTATACATTAAGTACTAAAACAAAATTAGAGGCTCACATGTTTTAAACCTGATTAATTATGATGTTTTTTTTATAAAATAATACTCCCTCCGTCCCATAATAATAGTCCACCGACCAAAAATACGCAGTTTAATAAAAAGATCACTTTTTCAGGTTTCCCTCTCTTACTTTTTACACAATGACAATTTTACCCTTAACCATTTAATTTTCAACTTCTTTATTACTTGTAATAATACCTTCAAGTGAGGGTAATATTGTAAAGTTAATCTACATTTCTGATCTATTTTTGGACTGGACTATTAATATGGGACGTTCAAAAATAGTAAGATGGACTGTTATGGGACGGAGGGAGTAATAATTTAGTCTACCCGACTCATCTTTGATTTGTGAATGAGATTACAAATGGTATTGTACACATAGATAAGTACTAAGAAATCATGGCCAATAACTTCACATGAAGAAAGCTTAATTTAATTCTTTTGGCTTTATAAGATTATTATAGTAAATTGCAAATAGTGAATGAAATATAGTACAAAGTACAAACCACACTACTCTACATCTGGTCAACTCGGTTGGGTCAACCGGTAAACTCGATCCCGGCGGGTTTGGGTGACCCGGGTCAACCCGGTTCTTGAGACTTGGCCGGGTTTTTATTTTTTCGAGAATTTTTTGAAAAAAATGTGTAAATTTTACGTATTTGTGTCGGAATTTTATTTTTACACATTATATTATTAGTTGATAAACAACTTATATCCTCAATATTCGGAAGTTTTTACCGTTTTTATATATAACTTCTATTAATTATTAAAAATATAAAAAAAAAATTAAATTTTTTAAAACCGGGTTAACCCGGGTTGATTCAGGTCGACCCGGGTTGACCCGGCATCGATAACTCAACCGGTTTGATTTAAAACCCGAGTTTTAAAACATTGCATCTATTATATCAACTCCATTCTTTTATCTTTGGTTGCAAGTAAGGTTTCACCGGGTCAATTTATTATTCACTTGTTCTACTCATCCTCTTTCATATCATCTAAGCAGTAAAGCACTATGATTGGCCTCACATTAATTCATGCATTCTATAAACATATTAAATAAGTATAAGGAATACTATAGCCACATAATTTTTATATAAAGACATCTACACAATAATGTGTCATAAAATGATTTGTTATGAAATAAACATTTAGTGGAAAAAGAAGTTAATAATTGATCCAAGTCATTTGATATAATTAACCATGCGTAGTAAAAAATGCACAAGTTAGCATACTTTGTATCTCAAAACCAATGGTTTCAACTTGGGTCAACCAGTTGACCGATTTCGGTTGAAAAACGGATCATATTAACCCGTCTTTCACATTTTCAAAACCCGGCTCGTTGACATTTTCAAAACCCGGTTCTCGAGACCCGGTCGGGTTTTGATTTTTTTGAGTTTTTTTTAAATATGTAAATTTTACGTATTTACGAAGAAATTTTATTTTTATATATTATATTGGTTGGTAAACAATTTATATCTTCAATATACGGGGTTTTTATATATAATTTTTGTTAATTATTAAAAAAATATTTATTTTAAAACCCGAGTTGACCCGGACCCGGTGACTCAACGGGTCGATTTGAAATTCAAAATGAATTAAAAAAACAACTATTGATAACAACTTGCTCTTATAATAAAATAATTATCCTGACAGCAATACAATACATCTACTCCACAAAAGCATGTAGCTGTAAATACATATAAAGAAGATGGTAAGAAAGATGTTAAAAGATAATTGTGAATGAATCTATAACAACATCAAACACTAAATAACATTGACATAAAAAGACACCTAGCATCTACATATCTACGTATATGCTTACGTTATTACTAAAGTGCATCCTATAATCTTTTGATGCGCCTCTTGAGGCTGAAGTCGCTCCACCATTGGAAGCTTCTGGCTGGCATGTACGAATTGTCTTTACCGTAATTACATACGGCTACTAAGAATTAGATGAGTTACATAATTCCTAACGCGAATATGTTCTAGACATAGTAAAAAGGTATAAAGAAATATGAGTTGGGGAAAATTTGGTACCTCCCAACAGCCAAGAAAACTTTCATTAGGTTCTGATGACAGTGGCCTGAGGCAAATTTTCAACAACAATATGTGCGCGACTACAAACAAAAGGCAAGCAAAAATCATTATAAGCAACTTGAATGTCACAGAAATGGTAATCATCAACATTAAAGAAAATCACATACGCACCCGCAGCTCCTCCATGTCTGCCTCGGTCAACGGGTGCTGACATTTGACTTGCTTGCCATCTTCACTAACGACCTAAGCAAAACTAAAAAAATAAAGTTATGATTATAAACACCGTCATTGATCTATAACAGTGAATAGTGAATATGTAACTTGATTTTTATGTTAACTTTTTCAAGTGCCTATATGCTTGATTTTCAACAAATTATAAGCAATTTTTAGTGCTTGGCTAAAACTGCTTATTCTGATTATTTACGGTAAAGTAGTACTTAAACTTATGCAAGTTGGTACTTCAGACATTTTAACCTCATAAGCAACAGATTATCAGATTGAAATAGGCAAAGTTTTAAATACCAGGTTTCCTGTAATTAAAATCATGCCGCATCCAATTTACAGAACTGATCAAACTATGCTTTCTATAACAGGATTACCTTTTACAATAGTTTGAGGTCAGCGAATCTTCTAGGCTGCAAAAACAACACTTGAATCCTAATAGGGTTGGTCGCGAGGAAGTATTTTGGATTGTTGTTATTGCTACATGTTTGCATCCTTCACTCACAAGGTGCTTCAAAAACTGAGTAAGTAAGCGTAGTCAATTCCTGGAAAGCAACAAGCAAATGATTATAGGTTAATAGATCTGACAGGGATACATACCTTCGTTAAGGGGAGCGATAATGCTCCTCTATCTGGACTTTTTTGTTTAATCCCTGATGTAGTGATGCGGTTATTTTCATCCTTTAAGCACAGCGTTGCATGTTTTATCATATACACCAAAATATATATTTGTTTCAACATTAAAACCAGTTTTGATCAGCCATATGTGGATACACAAAATAAACTAATGTATACACTATTAATATGAAATAATCAGCTTCATATTTATAAAAAGGTTTCAACATTAGGCCTGAACTTCAAGAACAAAATCATTACTTTAGCATATTTTTTAGCCATATGGAATTGAAAGGCTGATTGTACACAAAGGCCAGGCAGGAAACAAATCTGCCATAGATACATGACAAGTTTATTACGTAGTAGTCAATTATTTTCTTATGAAACAGCTTAAAAAAATAGAACGGTTTAAAACCGAAGCATACAACACAACTGGTTAATATACAGATTCACAGTTTACCCAAGAAATTTTCATCGCCTTCTCCGCAATCGCAAGTTCCTTTTCTCTTAGTAGGTTTGCTTTTACCTTTGATATGGCATCGAGGGAGATGTTTTCACTCTTAATAGCATCTGTAGAAATCCCCATCTATATTGGATTTCCCAGGAAGCTCATAAGTGATTAATACATAAGGACCGATAATCATCTCTGCAACAACATATAGACGAGGTTTAGTTGATCTGCCTATGAGTTAAGGGACCGGAGCGATGCTAAAACTAAATCATATCCTAAAAAGCAAATCCTATCCTAAAAAGCAAATCCTTAAACCTAAATCGAAACCTAAAACCACTAACAGTAGGTGCTAACAACCTAACTAAACTTGTACGATCTGTGAACCCAAACAAAACAACCACCATAATGCAAACCTAATCCAAGTGACTAAGCATAGGCGTCCGTAAAAATAAGCTAAACAGGGGCACCACCGAAACCTACATCTGTCCAATCAGTGACTACATTGAAGTATAACGCAACCTAATTATAAAATTGGTGAAACACAAAGGAATGAAAACAACAGGGACGGTTAGAATTACCAAAGCTACTGAAATAATTGTTGGGATCTGGTACGTAGCAAAAGATTGTGTAAAAATTGGATAGAAATTGGGTTTTATACAATAATTTACAGGTGGAGAACACGTGCCGTGAAGATACAGCGAGTGAAGACACATGATAAGCGAGTGACCGAAGGTAGCTTCGCAAGCAAGAGAGCCGATCATTTTTTATGATAACCCCTCAGAGAGAAAGGCACGTGAGGGAGGAGGTGTGTGAGGTACGGGGAACAAAGAAAATGTATCCCATCATTTTTATGAATATTCTGCTTCTTATATAAGATGTATCATTAGTTGCATTATTGATCTACTCAAACACCTTATCAACTTGGGATGTTAGTGCTTTTGATTCAGTAGTCGCCTAGCTGGTCAGAAGGATAATTTTACTAACATGTTCCATGTTTCATGGATCTTTCCTGATCTTCATTTATCAAATATAGTAAACATTGCTTCAAGATTCATCCAACATTAATAAGATCCAATGTTTCTAAATCTTGTTTTTCTGTTTTTGATGCGGTTGTTAAGGAAGACGAAAAAGAAATATTTCCTCATAATAATATAAAAACAAACCATCTTTTTGTTTGAAAACATTTATGTATGAAAAAACTAACTCTGTTAATAATGCACTTGATGAATCTATAACGCTAAGAACACAATTAAAGATTCATGAAGCTATGCGGTATTCGTTACTTTCTGGTGGTAAGCGAGTGAGGCCGATTTTGTGTATCATGGCATGTGAGCTTGTTGGAGGTGATAAAGCCACTACTATGCCTGCAGCTTGCACTGTTTAAATGATGCATACAATGTCTTTGATTCATGATGATTTACCTTATATGGATAACGATGATTTTCGACGTGGGAAGCCAACTAATCATAAGGTTTATGGTGAGGATTTCGCGGTTTTGGCGGGTGAATCACTTTTGGCATTGGCTTTTGAGTTTGTTGCAAATGAGACTGTTGTTGTGCCTGCTGCACGGCTGTTGGTTTCAGTTGGGGAGCTTGCGAAATCATTAAGATAGAAGGGTTGGTCGCGGGTCAAGTGGTTGATATAGCTTCGACTGGGGTGCAAGATGTCGGGTTGAAATAGCTTGAGTTTATTCACATTCAGAAGACCGCGATTTTATTAGAGACTGCAGTCGTGTTGGGTGCAATTTTGGGTGGTGGGAGTGAGACACAATTGGAGAAGTTAAGGAAATTTGCAAGGTGTATAGGGTTGTTGTTTAAAGTGGTCGATGATATATTGGATGTAACTAAGTCATCTGAGGAATTGGGGAAAACGGCTAGGAAAGAATTGCTGATGGATAAGATGACGTACCCGAACCTGATGGGGTTGGAGAAGTCGAGGTTTTTACTGAGGAGATGTTGGCCGAGGCTAAGCAGCAGCTGGAAGGGTTCGAATCAAAAAGGGGTGTGGTGTCATTGGTGGCTTTGGCATGTGTTCAGGATGTGTGACCCATACAGAACACAAAGCCATCTTCTAAAATAGAAGAAGAGCTACAATGATAAAGCGGGGATAATTGATAAAAGCAATGACATTTCAAGCAAAAGAACTACTGGACATGGATAGTAATTGGGTATTGTACCTGCCCATTGCTAAGCATATCTGATTTATTCAGCTGCTTCATCACAAAGACTTATCCAGCGGTTTTAGCACGGCATATCCTGTAATACAATTAAAACGTGAATACATCTGGTACCAAACCAACACACATACAAATTGGGTTTTCAGTTTTTTCTAACAGAGGTTTTCAGCTCAATGTAATATGTTTTCTAAAAAAAGCACAAGTCAAAACTAATATCTTTGTCAATTAAAGACCACCCGAATCCTGAACTGTAGTTCCTAAACAGTATATACCATGTACGTGTTTCAAAGTTTCTCTAATTTATCCGACTACAATTGTATTCCTGTTTTTGCATTACAGCTAACATTCACTAACAATTTTTTTACCCAAATCATTAAACCCTCTAAATTACACCTTAATTTTGATTACAAAAACAATAATTACTTCCCTGATGCTAGATGTGGCAAACCCTCTAACCTATTTTCAAAACGCACACATAAATGAAATCGATAAGCCTATTTGTATTAATTTCTATAACATGTGTTGTATAAATTGATACCTAACTGAATAGGTCATTTAAGCTATCATGACTCACTTTGGCACCGATAAACACATATTCTTTTTTGCAAAATCAACCAAACAGTCTTTAGATAGCAGCGACCAAACACCCTCTTTGACAGCAATGGCCAAACACCCATTAAGACAGATTTGTCACGCTATTTTAAGCTTGCGTTAGACCATGAGCATAGTATGATTATGATTAAATACATATTTCTATAAAAAAAAGTTGCTGCTATCTACCACACATTTCACCTGTATATATACATCAACCGAAAAATTTTGTATTTCATAAAACAGTTCATAAATACAATAAGTACGATCAACAGTTGTTTATATCTTCAGTAAAAGCGCAGGTAGAAGATTAATGAGAAAAAAAGAAGTAACACTCACCAGTCAGGGTCCAAGATGATGACATTGCGTCGTCACGTGTGTTGGCTACATCATCTGTTATCACATTTTCCAGTTTCAGAACCCACCTCACAAGGTTTGTAGCGACATAGACTTGTGCCAAGTAGTACATTTGCGAACAGCGAGGATAATTACTTAGATTAATTGGACACACCAAAACGGTTCAAACTAAAATATTGTCTACCTTGGGCATTAGTTAACGCATCCCAATATACTTTTCAAGTAAATAAAAAATAAAGATTAGATTTAAACTCTGGTGATCAGAAATTGAAAAACTATATTTGTAAAAAGTGGACAGATGAATTGCTTCTAGCAATTGTTCCAATAGCAAATCATGTACCTTAGCAACGTTATGTTTTATCACCAGTATCCACATATGGATTAATAATATGATATGCAGAAACTAAAGGTATGTACATGAGTCATATTTAATCCTTTCATCTGCAAGTATCTCTATCTACCATCGGGTACATGGTTAATACACATCTATGTATGTCTAGTCACGTCCTAAATGGTAGAGCTAAGTTTACATCGAGTTAACAATGCAAGTCATTAAATAATCACGTAACAAAACCTTAAATTAGTAAAGCTTATCTTTCATAAACTAAGCATATGAGAAAAGTCGCCTGATGTCTACTCTCGATGCATACTGCCTACAAACTCCTACATTGTTTTATTCTCAGACTCAGTTTTATTGTAATAATATAAGTTTTGTAATCATTTATAACACACTAATCATTCATAAATGATGGATAAGTGTTGCCTTAATCTCAGTTTTAAGTTTATTCTTCTCCTAATCCAATTGATCCAGATCTACAATTTTAAGATTATCGAAAACATTATGTAGACTAACCTTTTGGAACATTCATAAACCCGTCATCAAGTAATTTTTTGCAAGCTTGGCATTAGTATGAGCCGAATGTGGAAGCTTCGTTATAGAAACTTCACCTACAACTGAACTTTTGCTCAAATTGGCTAGGAAAGAATTGCTGACGGATAAGATGACGTACCCGAACCTGATGGGGTGGAGAAGTCGAGGTTTTTGCTGAGGAGTTGTTGGCCGAGGTTAAGCAGCAGCTGGAAGGGTTCGAATCAAAAAGGGGTGCATATATGTTGTTTGTCAAAAATATGAACATTGGTCTATATCTTGTAGCATAAATAATACGAACCATACCTTAGATGCATACAAAATCTGTACAATCAAAATCAATATAAGATCTAACAATTTCAAGGTTTAATTAATAGAAAGCATATATTAACAAAACTGGAATTCAAGTTCAAACATATGTTAATAAATACTACACATTAATATGAATTTCAGATTTAATCTACCAATTCATAACTAAAATCAGTCACAAAATTATATTCATAATCAATAAACGCATCATTAGATTCAATCAAAAAATAAAAATAAAAATTACCTTAGAAGATGTTATCGGTGATTCTGAATAAGACGAATCGAAGAGGTATTAGGGATAAATTATTTTCGGTTTTGATCGTGATGTGAAAGATTGATTTGGTAAACAATAATTATGTTTAGGTTACGATCTGCATTTATTTGGGTACTGATTAAAAATATTTGCTATATATAAATTTTACATCAAGAACGATAGATGTGAGTATATAAAAATTTCCGAAATTTTGTTAAGCCCATGATTTTCTTAAGCCCATGCTGACTGGGATTAGTTCCCTGATAGATGACGTGGCAAATCCCTCCTCTTATATATATATTAAGATATATATATATATATATATATATATATATATATATATATATATAATCGGTTTACCACCCACCCGTGAGGTCGAGTTTCGAATCGATTTGGTGCCGGGAGCTGCGCCGGTTGCGCGTGCACCCTATCGATTAGCACCATCCGAGTTAAAGGAGTTATCGGATCAACTTAAGGAGTTAATGGATAAAGGATTTATTAGGCCGAACTCATCACCATGGGGAGCGCCAGTGTTGTTTGTGAAGAAGAAAGATGGTTCATTTCAGATGTGTATTGACTATAGAGAACTCAACAAGCTGACGGTTAAGAATCGGTATCCATTGCCGAGGATTGACGATTTGTTTGATCAATTGCAAGGTTCCTGTGTATACTCAAAGATCGACTTGAGATCAGGGTATCATCAATTGCGTGTGAGAGAGGAGGATATTCCTGTAACTGCCTTTCGTACGCGGTATGGACACTTCGAATTTCGAGTGATGCCGTTTGGGTTGACAAACGCGCATGCTGTATTCATGGACCTTATGAATCGCGTATGCAAGCCGTATCTAGATAAGTTTGTCATTGTTTTTATTGATGATATTCTTATCTACTCTAAGAGTAAGGAAGAGCACGAGAAGCACCTGAGAAAGATATTGGATCTGCTGAAGAGAGAGAAGCTGTATGCGAAGTTCTCGAAGTGTGAGTTTTGGTTAGAGTCTGTGCAATTCCTTGGTCACATAATTGATAGCAAAGGAGTTCGCGTGGATCCTGCCAAGGTCGAAGCGATCAGGGAATGGTCGGCACCGACAACGCCGACTGAGGTTCGACAATTCCTTGGTTTAGCTGGGTATTATCGGAGATTCATTGAAGGATTTTCGTTGATTGCGAAGCCATTGACAAAGCTTACCGAAAAGAATAGAGTGTATGAATGGGGAGATGAGGAAGAATTCGCTTTCAGAACGCTCAAGGACAAGCTATGTTCCGCACCGATATTATCATTACCTGAAGGAACCGAAGACTTTGTAGTGTATTGTGACGCATCTCGTAAGGGTTATGGAGCGGTGTTGATGCAACGCGAGAAGGTGATTGCTTACGCGTCGAGACAACTGAGGAAGAATGAGGAGAACTACACGACGCACGATTTGGAATTATGAGCTGTAGTCTTTGCGTTGAAATTGTGGAGACATTATTTGTATGGGACGAAGTGTGTTGTATTCACTGACCACAAGAGTTTGCAGCACATTTTAGATCAAAAGGAGTTGAACATGCGCAGAGACGATGGGTAGAATTACTGAGTGACTATGACTGTGAAATTCGCTACCATCCTGGCAAGGCGAATGTTGTAGCGGATGCACTTAGTAGGAAGGATCGAGAGAAACCTTTGAGAGTCAGAGCTTTGGTGATGACTGAGAGTGTTGATTTAACCGAAACTATACTGAAGGCTCAAGAGAGGGGATTAATGAAAGAGAATGTTGATGCTGAGAACTTGGGAAGAATGTTGAAACCTCTTTTTGTGGTTAGGTCAGACGGACTGAGATATTTCGAGAATCGGATTTGGTTACCGTTGTGTCCATTCGAGGAAGGAAAGCCTGGAGTACGAGATTTGGTTATGAACGAGTCTCATAAGTCAAAGTACTCGATACATCCTGGATCGGACAAAATGTATCATGGCCTGAAGAAAGTTTATTGGTGGCCGAATATGAAGGCGGATATTGCTCGTTACGTTAGTAAGTGTTTGACTTGTGCGAAGGTTAAAGCAGAACATAAGAAGCCGTCTGGGTTGTTGGTACAACCAGAGATCCCAGAATGGAAATGGGAGAAAATCGCTATGGATTTCGTGACGGGTTTACCCAGAACTCCTAGTGGATGTGATATGATTTGGGTAACAGTGGATAGATTGACGAAATCTGCTCACTTCTTACCTATGAAGAAGACGGACAGTAAGGAAAAGCTGGTCAGTGTGTACGTGAAGGAGATCGTTTGCAGACATGGAGTACCGTTATCGATCATTTCGGATCGCGATAGTAGGTTTACTTCGGAATTTTGGAAATCGCTTCAACGTGCGATGGGCACTGAATTGAATTTAAGTACGGCTTATCATCCGGAGACTGACGGCCAAAGTGAACGCACTATTTCAAGGAAAGGTATCCTCATCTGTTCCAGCGGCACGAAATGTGAGTATAAGAAGAGGCGAGCGCCGGGACGTCGCTCTCTTTAAGGAGGGGTGGATGTGATACCCTGGAACCGAGCATGTCCTCCATCGTCTGAATAGTGCGTTCACTTTGGCCGTCAGTCTCCGGATGATAAGCCGTACTTAAATTCAATTCAGTGCCCATCGCACGTTGAAGCGATTTCCAAAATTCCGAAGTAAACCTACTATCGCGATCCGAAATGATCGATAACGGTACTCCATGTCTGCAAACGATCTCCTTCACGTACACACTGACCAGCTTTTCCTTACTGTCCGTCTTCTTCATAGGTAAGAAGTGAGCAGATTTCGTCAATCTATCCACTGTTACCCAAATCATATCACATCCACTAGGAGTTCTGTGTAAACCCGTCACGAAATCCATAGCGATTTTCTCCCATTTCCATTCTGGGATCTCTGGTTGTACCAACAACCCAGACGGCTTCTTATGTTCTGCTTTAACCTTCGCACAAGTCAAACACTTACTAACGTAACGAGCAATATCCGCCTTCATATTCGGCCACCAATAAACTTTCTTCAGGCCATGATACATTTTGTCCGATCCAGGATGTATCGAGTACTTTGACTTATGAGACTCGTTCATAACCAAATCTCGTACTCCAGGCTTTCCTTCCTCGGATGGACACAACGGTAACCAAATCCGATTCTCGAAATATCTCAGTCCGTCTGACCTAACCACAAAAAGAGGTTTCAACATTCTTCCCAAGTTCTCAGCATCAACATTCTCTTTCATTAATCCCCTCTCTTGAGCCTTAAGTATAGTTTCGGTTAAATCAACACTCTCAGTCATCACCAAAGCTCTGACTCTCAAAGGTTTCTCTCGATCCTTCCTACTAAGTGCATCCGCTACAACATTCGCCTTGCCAGGATGGTAGCGAATTTCACAGTCATAGTCACTCAGTAATTCTACCCATCGTCTCTGTCGCATGTTCAACTCCTTTTGATCTAAAATGTGCTGCAAACTCTTGTGGTCAGTGAATACAACACACTTCGTCCCATACAAATAATGTCTCCACAATTTCAACGCAAAGACTACAGCTCCTAATTCCAAATCGTGCGTCGTGTAGTTCTCCTCATTCTTCCTCAGTTGTCTCGACGCGTAAGCAATCACCTTCTCGCGCTCCATCAACACCGCTCCATAACCCTTACGAGATGCGTCACAATACACTACAAAGTCTTCGGTTCCTTCAGGTAATGATAATATCGGTGCGGAACATAGCTTGTCCTTGAGCGTTCTGAAAGCGAATTCTTCCTCATCTTCCCATTCATACACTCTATTCTTTTCGGTAAGCTTTGTCAATGGCTTCGCAATCAACGAAAATCCTTCAATGAATCTCCGATAATACCCAGCTAAACCAAGGAATTGTCGAACCTCAGTCGGCGTTGTCGGTGCCGACCATTCCCTGATCGCTTCGACCTTGGCAGGATCCACGCGAACTCCTTTGCTATCAATTATGTGACCAAGGAATTGCACAGACTCTAACCAAAACTCACACTTCGAGAACTTCACATACAGCTTCTCTCTCTTCAGCAGATCCAATATCTTTCTCATGTGCTTCTCGTGCTCTTCCTTACTCTTAGAGTAAATAAGAATATCATCAATAAAAACAATGACAAACTTATCTAGATACGGCTTGCATACGCGATTCATAAGGTCCATGAATACAGCAGGCGCGTTTGTCAACCCAAACGGCATCACTCGAAATTCGAAGTGTCCATACCGTGTGCGAAAGGCAGTTACAGGAATATCCTCCTCCTCTCTCACACGCAGTTGATGATACCCTGATCTCAAGTCGATCTTTGAGTATACACAGGAACCTTTCAGTTGATCAAACAAATCGTCAATCCTCGGCAATGGATACCGATTCTTAACCGTCAGCTTGTTGAGTTCTCTATAGTCAATACACATCCGAAATGAACCATCTTTCTTCTTCACAAACAACACTGGCGCTCCCCATGGTGATGAGCTCGGCCTAATAAATCCTTTATCCATCAACTCCTTCAGTTGATCCGATAACTCCTTTAACTCGGATGGTGCTAATCGATAGGGTGCACGCGCAACCGGCGCAGCTTCCGGCACCAAATCGATTCGAAACTCGACCTCACGGGTGGGTGGTAAACTCGGCAACTCGTCTGGAAAAACTTCCGGATATTCGCAGATTACAGGTACCTCTTCAATCCTCGCCTCTAAATCACCATCACTAGAAACTTGTGCCAAAAACACATCGCATCCATTTTCTACATACCTCATCATTTTCAAACAAGAAATCACTTTCAAACGAGAAGTGCATTCGTCTCCCTTCACAGTCAAGACTTTATTCCTCAACGGGATCTGTACTAACCTCTCTCCACAGACGATCACAGCACTGTGCGCCATCAGCCAATCCATTCCCACGATCACATCAAACGATCCTAGCTCTATAGGCATTAAGTCGATTTCAAAAGCGTAATTTCCTAACTTCAAGGTATACCCTTTCAGTATAGAATTCGTACTAACGATTTTCCCATCGGCTAACTCCACGTTATAACTAGTCGCTAACAATACCGGTTTTCTATCGATATGACGACTAAATTTAACATCTACGAAACTCTTGTCGGAACCAGAATCAAACAAAATACTAGCATAACAAGCGTCTAGCAAAAACGTACCGGTAACCACGTTAGGACCCTGTGGTTTATCAACCGTCCCTACTTTATACACGGCAGCAGCATTGTTACCTCCTTGCTTGTTTCCTGCCTTAGGGCAATTTCCTTGCTTGTGGCCTCTTTCTTCACATCCAAAACAACCCATCACTCTCGTAGCATTCGCCCAGTGGCTACCCCCTTTGTTCGGCAATCAGACATCCTGTGACCCGCTTTTCCACATTTGTCGCACGCAGGCGGGCAACTCCCTACATGGTACAAGTTGCATCGACCACAGTGGGGATTCACCTTCGCTCCTCTGGGGTTTGTCACAGCTCTCATCCCTTCATTCCTGCGTTGGTTGAACTGCTGATTGCGGTTCTGACCATTGTTGTTACGGTTTCCACCTCGGCTTTGACCCTGGGATTGATTGCTCTGCGCCGCCTCCCACTTCCTCTTATTTCCTTCAGCAATGAAGTTCTTCTTGTCTTGGAGTTTGACATCCATCGACGCGTGAGCCATCTGGACCGCTTCATCAAACGACCCAGGTTTAGACGAAGTCGTCTCACCCTTGATATTACTGGACAGACCTTTGATGTACTGTTTCATCTTCTTGTTATCATCGGCAAAGGTGTTAGGACACAAAAGGCTTAGTTCATTAAACCTCCTGGTGTAAGCAGTGATATCATTGTTTTTCAAAGTCAGGTGCCTCAATTCATCTTCCAATTGACCTAGCTCCTCTTCAGGACAGAACTTGGTCAAAAGAGCTTTAGTTGCAGTCCATGTTCTTGCATTCGCTACTGCTAACCCAACAGTGGCTACTTGGGTGTTCCACCAACTCGATGCATCGTCAAGAA
The DNA here is from genome assembly GCA_025667525.1 of Glebionis coronaria. Taxonomy (NCBI): domain Eukaryota; kingdom Viridiplantae; phylum Streptophyta; class Magnoliopsida; order Asterales; family Asteraceae; genus Glebionis; species Glebionis coronaria. The sequence continues at coordinate 160,067 of JANFOE010002273.1, forward strand.
AAGTAGCAGCCGCAAACTTGACCTTGTTCGCTTCTGAACAACCACTAATCTCGAAATTACTCTTGACCTTTTCTAACCATCTCCTGAGTTCTAGAGCTCCACCAGTTCCACGAAATTGCGTGGGACCACATTTTATGAAACTAGAGTAAGTACACTCTCTTGGGGCTTGCTGTCTCCCCACATTTCTGCCCTGGTCTGGGTTCCTTCCTGCTCGATCTGCTTCTAGCGCATTCGTAATGGCTTCCTGAATCATCGTGTTCACACGGTCGGCTGTTAGTTTTGGAGGCATGGTGCGTTATCAAATACACCTCTCTGCAAAGACAGGGAAAATAGAAAAACAATGTAAGTATACACATCAAGATTAAGATGGATTTCTCTTTCAAGACATAATATAAATACAGCGACACATCGCTACAGAGTTACTAATATTCATCAATTCACATCACAAAAGATCAAATTAAAGACATATCACAGATCATGAAAGGTAAACATGGATTGTATTGATAATCAACCAAAATTGTGACAAGTATTGCCACTACAACCATTCACCATAAAACTTAAGTCCTCAAGTTTTTCGTCACAATGCCATCATACAAAAGTCTAAAATAGTTCTGTTACAACGATCAAAGGTAAAATACAAGACAAGCAACTAGTCATGTGGTGATCCACACGACCTCTTGGATGGCGGTTCATCATCATCTTCCTCGGGTTCCTCGTCGCTATCTTCCTCGTCCACTTCATCCATCTTCCTCTATCCTTTGTCGTTCGGCCCACATTCAGTCGCCTTCTTCGTCCCTGACGTAGACCCACACTCAACTGCTACATGATTTCCCACAGTGATACAAGCACCTCTGGCAGGTGGCTGGATCATGAAGTCATTAGCTTCCATTTCCAAGTCGTCCACAAATCTCCAATCTGGGGGCAAGGATGCTCTCACTCGATGCTCCCAACTCTGCATCCTAGACAATCTCGCTTGATCTTCCCTAACTCGATCAAGACTGGCGCTCAAGTTCGCGATCATCGACCTCAGACTGTTGATATCACTCTTGTTTGCATTTCCATCATACTCTATTCATGAGAATATCGCGAGGGTCTATTTTCCGAGACCAAGACACTACTGGGATCCCGAAGGTCGTTTGAGGAGGATGGATAGGTTGATGTATGAGCGGTTTGTGGTGGAGACCAGGGTAATTAAGAGGTTCGACGAGAATGAAAGAGCACACCAAAGATTATTGGCAAGAACTTCAAGAATTGAGTATGATGGAAATGCAAACAAGAGTGATATCAACA